>JAWQEG010006122.1:0-27082 GCA_033782935.1 Petrolisthes cinctipes
CTTTCCTTCCTTCCCCACCCGTCTCCTCCCTACCCTTTCCTTCCTTCCTCTCCCTCCCCTTCCTTCCTTCCCCACCCGTCCTCTCCCTACCCTTTCCTTCCTTCCCCACCCGTCTCCTCCCTACCCTTTCCTTCCTTCCTCTCCCTCCCCTTCCTTCCTTCCCCACCCGTCCCCTCCCTACCCTTTCCTTCCTTCCTCTCCCTCCACTTCCTTCCCCTTCCTTCCTCTCCCGTCCCCTTCCTTCCCCTCCCCTACCATTTCCTTCCCCTTCCTTCCTCTCCATTCCCTTCCTTCCTCTCCCGTTCCCTTCCTTCCTCTCTCATACCCTTCCTTCCTCTCCCGTCACCTTCCTTCCCCTCTCTTCCCCATCTTTCTTCTCTCTCTGTTTCCAATCTGAGCTTCTCTTCCTCTAAATCTCTCTTCTTATCCTTTTCTTATCAACGCCTCCTCTTTCTTTCTCCAACTTCATTCTCTATTTTTTTTCCTTCAATGCAGTTTACAATGGTATCTTTATTTTAACATACACACACACACACACACTTACATACAATATATTTAACTTCCCCTCTTAATAAAAGTTTTCCAATATATTTTTCCCTTCCATTGCATTCATCTTCTATTTGTCCCATTAAATTCTTCAAGTTCCCTTTTTTTAACTTTTATATATATGTTTGGTGATTATCCTTCCTATTTTCTATCCCTTCCTTCTGGTTTCCCCCCGCTTCCCTAATTCTCCCTGCCTGTCACTCTATAATCTCATCTCTCTTCTCCCTTTTCATGACACACACACCATCTCGTTCCCACAGTCTCATAAATGTCTATAGTCACTTCACGACTCTTATAATATACATTCACGCCACATAGCCACAACGAAACAATTTCTCTGGTCACACGTATCACCAACACTCCTCACTCCTAACATAGCATCTTGTATTGAATTTTGAAGACCTCGTAAATTATATCCAATACTCTTCGCTTTCATTCTTAACGCTCATGCTGGAGGAACTGTGGAAGCCTGAATTCTTTATGGGGTAATCTCTGGTCAGTGAATAGAAGAAGGTTTACTTATTCCACCAAATTAGGCGGTAAAATAGAATCCTGTTCGTATGCTGAGGTAACGTTTTTCTGTGGTATTGCTTGAAGAAGTCATTAACCCTCCAATTCACCATTAACCGATAAACTCCATTAATTAAGTTGTCTTAAGGGACCCTGTGATGTAGTCAGATAATTGGAGATTTAAATGAGGCCTTTAAATATTACCGAGAAACACCACCCTTATGGAAGGAGCTTGTTTCGTGGCATGGTATATAATGTTGGAATCAGAAGCCTTCAATTTTCATACACGATCACAGGGTCCTTAACTATATCATGAAACACATCATCTATTTGTATCATTGAGGTGATTTGTTTTCCTGGGATAGTTTGGAGGAATCACTAGCCCTTAGGTTGTCCCTTAATCCTGGTAAAAAGTAAACGAATTTTGTATAAGTAGTATGACTTTAGATATACGTTTCGAGTACACTTCATGGTTTATAAATAGCAGATGAGTACAGTAACTGGTTGCTACATGAGTGGTGCAACGTATCTTGGATTGCATTACATTAACAGAAAAAAACAAGAAATGAAAATATGAGGGAGCCAGTACACTTTTGCCAAATTAAAAATGATGGAGCTTAATTGAAACTGATCTGATCCGCCCCAGAGTTGCCAACGAGATTAGATTCTTGGTGTAAGAAGCTTATAAACAGAAATAAAAAATAAAAAAAAGAATAAATAGGAATAAAGAGTTGATTCGGGATATATATATATATATATATATATATCAGGCCTGGGTACATATATGTACTAAGCTTTTTTCTAAGCTGGCGACGTCCGTATGGCTCAGATCAATACAGCTGCTAGATAAGGAAGAGGTCGGGCTGGACACAGGGGTACTATGGTGAGTACGTACAAAAGTTCACTCCTTCAGCCAGCCACAATGTGACTAAATTATCTGTGGTTCGCATGACAAAGCACAGATTGCCATCACACTTCTGTTACTTAGTTATTGGAATCACTGGTGCTTTGCTACACTGTGGCTGTCTGAAGGAATGAACTTTTCTACACCATAATACATCTCCGCCAAATATCAAAGGCCGGAAATATGCAGGGTATTTCTGGATCAATTATGCATTGCAAACTAAACCCAAAGTCTTCTATAAGAGATATAAGGCATTAACTAAAATCTGTTAGCATCTCCCAAGGCAGAGCAAACACACTTAACACCATGCACTCCGAACTCTGGCGCCTTCACCCGCCCTTCTCCTCTTACCCATCCCATCCCCTCCCCTCCACAAGCAATGACAAGAGACCCTGTAGTGTTCGGAACCTGACGCCGACTTTGGCTTCTATGATACGTCCTTTGAACAGTGTTGATAATGTTAAATTGTGTCTCACTCCACAGTCGCTCGGAGATTTAACACTGAATTGATAAGTATGGTACATCATATTGTTACACACAAGGCTGG
Source organism: Petrolisthes cinctipes (assembly GCA_033782935.1). Lineage (NCBI taxonomy): Eukaryota > Metazoa > Arthropoda > Malacostraca > Decapoda > Porcellanidae > Petrolisthes > Petrolisthes cinctipes. The sequence goes on from JAWQEG010006122.1 coordinate 2,508, forward strand.
GATATTATTATGTTAGATGTGCAGTCACGGACAATAATAATCATCCACATTGGGGTGATTCATAATAATCGTTTGGTAGCTTCCTTTTGTTCGTTAGCTGGGAAATTTTCTAATTAATAGGCTTAGTATCATCTTCTGATTTATAGCAAGCAGCTACTCACAATTTAAAACAATAACATCATAACATGGGGACGTGAAAAAGATTAGAGAGCAATTTGTTTAAGTTATCCATATATGTATTGAAACTTATGTCCAAGACTGTACAGCGCACATCTGGCATCTCTGTTGCACCACATGTATATATTGTTGTATATCTCCATAAATACGCTTTTCTAGAAATAACGTCATAGAATAACTGGAGTTTCTTATCCACTACTGAACTGGTCTTCAAAGCTTATTGGTGTATTTTTGAAGCACCCTGTATATGAGAGAGACCTGTGAAGTGAGATAGAGGGAGGAAGACGAACTGAGTCAATACCGAGGTAAGGCAGTGTTGGGTAGATGGTCCTAATTGAGTTACCTTGTAATGCTAAGCTAGATGGCAGAATTGGGTTGGAGAAGTGGCCAAGGATAAAGGGAGATGGATTGGGGCTACAATTGTGGGCTCTGGTAATATTATATCATCTTGTAAGTGAAATGCATATATACCTACGAATATATACCTACGAATAACTCCAAAGCTCGGAGGAAAAACTTTGTGGACATGGTTTGAAGGACTCCCTAATTTCCAATTTTCTGACTACATTTATCTAGTTAAAGGCAAACAATTATTGCAGCATAGTTTGGAGGAATCGGTAACTTTCCAATTCGCCGAAAATGTATTGCCAATTTAAGTCGAGTTGAATTATATCATTGGATTGGAAATGCAATACAGTAGCCCTCGTTTTATATTGAATTTTTATGGCTACCAACTACGATACCCATTAAATGGGTATTACAGTGTTGGTAAATCTGGAGCAACTGATTTCCCAAAACTATTCCAAGCAACAGGCATCCATTACATTTGTTGATCTGGTCCTGTTTCCTGGCATACTTTTGAGAAATCAAGGAACTGTAGAGTACCAAAAAGTCTATTACTCCCTTGAGGCACTAACAGTAATGTAATACAACAGTAACAACAGTAATGGATTCCAGCTGGGAGAGTGTTTTAAATGAGATATAAAAATAGTTTGTTAGAAGTGTGGGTTGGGGTTACAGACCGGCACAAAGGTCGACGCCTAGACTATTTTCATTAAGAAACTTTTCCCGACAGTTATTTGACGAATGTTGGGGCTTAGAGGAAGGTGCTAGGGGAGAGCAGAATAACACTAAAGATATAGTAAGGATTAGGCCACGGAAAACATAGGGGTGAAGGATGGGGATAGAAAAGCAAAGTATAGACAGGTTAGACTATAGTTAGGGGAATAGTACTTAGGTGGATTGATATTAGGCGCCGCAACAGCGAGGTCATATGGCGCCCGTGGAAGAAGACGATTGAGAGGTGGGACAATAAGCACAAATGGTAACAGATAAAAAAAAGGAGACAGTTAGAGAAGTGAAAGTCCTTTTAGTCGTCTTTTATGACAAGCAGGAATACTGGGGAGGTACAGCCACAATCAAATGACCACTAACACTTTCCTTCCATCGTAGTAAACCAATATCTTGGTAATAAAGAACAACACGTGTATGATTTTGCAGCACCTCATAATAATAATTGGGAGGGTTGAGTTGACATAAGGTGTTGTATGGTTATATTTTATTATACTGATTTTATTATACTGATTTATTTGCATGATGGTAGAAAAGTGTCGGTGGATACTTGATTGTTTCTGTACCATATTTGTAGCCGCCTATACCTTACCCACCCACTGGGAAATAAGGGGGTGGATGGTGGTGGCAGAGTAAGAATAATAATGGTGGTGGCAGGGTCGATGTTGTGGCCGAGGAACATGACAGGGAACGGCCGTGGGAGGAAGGGAAGGGGAGGAGGGGGGAAGAAAGGGGAACAGGAAGCCACGAGGGAAGGGAATTAGTGAAAGAAAGTGGAATAAAAGGAGAAGAATATTAAAGAAAAAAAAATTAATGGAAAATCACTGAAGGAACCTGTGATGGTGTATGAGAAAATTGGTGGTGGCTTCTGATTCCTCCTGACCATGCCACGAAACAAGCTAGCTTCTTCCATATAGATGTGTGTGTGTGTGTGTGTGTGTGTTTGTGTTTCGTGGCAGTATTTGAAGGACTCATTTACCTCTAATTTTCTGACTACATCACGGGGTCCCTTAATCAAAGAAAGGTAAAGATTTGGAAGCAGACGTTAGGAAGGGAAGGAAGAAGAAACGAGAAGATAAATAGAAGAGAATGGGGCAAAAACAAAACAAAAATAGAGGCTTTAAGGGGAGACACAGTGTTGATATCTCTGGAGCTGCTGATTCTCCCAAACACTTTCAAGCAACAAGCGACCATTATATTTATTCATGGGGTCCTGTTTCGTGGTATACTTTGGAGGAATCAAGGCACTCCAATGCACCAAACCAAAAGTGTATTTATTCCCCCTTTACGAGGAGGATGTAATAGAGACACGAGAAGTATGAATGATGACAGTTTGTAATGTTAAAAAGTATGAATGTTAAAAAGTATGAATGTTAAAAAGTATGAATGTTAAAAAGTATGAATGTTAAAAAGTATGAATGTTAAAAAGTATGAATGTTAAAAAGTATGAATGTTAAAAAGTATGAATGTTAAAAAGTATGAATGTTAAAAAGTATGAATGTTAAAAAGTATGAATGTTAAAAAGTATGAATGTTAAAAGTATGAGCGATAAAAATATGAATGTTAAAAGTATGAGCGATAAAAATATGAATGATAAATGTATGAATGTATGAATAAAAATGATAAATGTATGAATGTATGAATAAAAATATGAATGACAAATGTATGTATGTTAAAAGTATGAACGATAAAAGTATGAAATGTTAAAAAGCGAAGGAAGGAAAAGCAGAGAACACAAGAAGAGAGACTATGAATGAACAGAGAGAGAAGATAGATGATGGGGTGGTGGAAGAGAGAGTGGTGGGAGTGGGAAGTGGAAGAGTGAGTGGAGGGGGGGAGTGGGGGATGGGAAAGGACAATGAGAAACAGCCTGAGAAGAGAGAGAGAGAGAGAGAGAGAGAGAGAGAGAGAGAGAGAGAGAGAGAGAGAGAGACAAGGCGACGGGGTTGACCAATTGATTGATATTAGGCGCCGCAACAGCGAGGTCATATGGCGCCCGAGGTAAAAGATGAATGAGAGGTGGGACAGTAAGCACAAAAGGTAACAGATGAAAAAAAGGGACAGTTGGAAAAGTGAAGGCCCCTTTTAATCGCCTTTTATTTTTTGACAAGCAGGGATACTGGGAGGGGGAGGTGGGAAGTACACAAGAGACTAGAGAAAGAACGGAACAAAAAAAGGCGGCAGATGGAATAAAAAGAGAAAGGAAACTACAATATATATTTGGATGAGGAAAAGAGAAGAGAAAAGATGGTGAGGAAGTACAAGAGGAAATGAAGAGGATGAATGAAAGAGGACGTCAGAAGATAAACATAACAGAAATTCAAGAAAAGGAAAAGAGAAAATGCAGATAAAAACAGAAAAGGAAAATAAATGAATATCGAATCGAATATAAAATTATCATCAAGGAGGGAGAACAGAGTAAAAAGCAATGCATGAAAAGAGGAGAATGATAAATAAGCATAGAAAGAAAAAAGGGGATAATTAAATCAACATATCTAGAAACGAAGACGAGAATAATACAATAAAGAAATAGAGAACAAAAGAAAAAGAGAGAAGTAGTAGTAGTAGTAGTAGTAGTAGTAGTAGTAATGGTAGTAGTTGTAGTAGTAGTAGTAGTAATGGTAGTAGTTGTAGTAGTAGTAATGGTAGTAGTAGTAGTAGTAGTAGTAATGGTAGTAGTAATGGTAGTAGTAGTAGTAGTAGTAGTAGTAGTAGTAGTAGTAGTAGTAATGGTAGTAGTAGTCGTAGTAGTAATAGTAGTAGTAGTAGTAGCAGCAGCAGCAGTAGTAGTAGTAGTAGTAGTGGAGGAGGAAGGCATAAAAGGGACGCCGGGAAATTCAGACATAAAAAATACTACCGCTTGTGAGAAAATGCATGGCCCCTCCGTCGCCTTGGTTTTATGACGCAACTCTCTACCCCAAGTTACGACTCAAGTTTTCAAGGCAAGTTATGATGCACCGTATATTATGACGCACGTTACGACCTAATTTACTAATCAGATTTTGACGCACTCTGAGACGCAACTCACCACTACAAAGACGCAGAAAGATTCATGTAAGTAAAGACACACATTAATTTGGGCTGCGTTTCAGGTTATAAATCAGCTTACCAAACTCTGACTCAATTAGGATATAAAAAGCTGAGAATTGAACCACGATTTAAGGGTTAAGTCATTATTCACACGAAGACCTGATGTACAGTCGGCCTCAGGAATTTGTATACACCACTGTGACATCAAGGGTTCGTAACAACTAGAAAATTGAGTACATTAATTTCCCAACACCAAAATTTCCTAGTAATGTTATATGGCTAATTTTTTAATCAGTCAGCAGAATTATCCTTACAGTATGTGCAGAATAAAAAAAAAAAAAATTCTAGTTAATGCTATGTGTACTAATTTCTGAGGCCGACTGTACGTAAATGCACAATAATACCACCATTGGAATGAGTTAGTTGTTGAATTGGATTTTTCATAATTTCAATAAAAGCTGTATACTTATTAGTGCTCCTGACTGTACAACAAGAATAACGAAAAATATTACGAATCGACCTGAAAACGGTGTCAAATTAATTACACTTAAATTTACTGATGCAAAATATAAACCGCGAACTTAGTATTATCAAAGGAAGTTAAATTTATGTTCCTGATACTACCACATTATCAATCTCATAAAATTAATATACCCGATGATCGTGTTTGAAAATTGGAGGCTTCTGATTCCAGCTGACCATGCCACGAAACAACCTTCTTCCATTATAATTGATGTTTTGTGGAAATATTTGAAGGACTCATTTATCACCAATTTTCTGACTACATTACAGGGTCCCTTAAGGGGGTAGTACAGTGTTGGTAAATCTGGAGTAACTGATTCCTCCACACTATTCCAAGCAACAGGACACCATTATTTCTCTTAATCTGGTCCCGTTTCCTGACATACTTTGGAGTAATCAAATTAGTCCAGTATATCAAAAGTGTACTATCCCCTTAACAGCTTAGCTACATATAATAATCATTGTCCAACTACATATTGATATTATATTCAAGTTTGGACATTATTCTACAAAACAAGTACATTTACGAGAACTAATAATTATACAGCTTTGGTTGAAGGTTTGAACACTCCAATTCACCAACGAGCTATTTCAAATGGAGATCTTATTGTGCTTTTATTTACTGTCTCTAGGTATTCGAAACACACTGAATACTCATTTTATTGTGTATCTATTTACTGTTTCTAGGTATTCGAAGCGCACATGAATACTTATTAGTGCTGGTGACTCTTACATTCGTCCAGTAACAAGGCAACTTACGACACCAGTAAAGTCACAGTTTTAGACGAGATGTGTTCCTGGCATCATGCCGGCTGGAAAGTGGAGGGCAACACGATAAGGGGAAGGATTGGAGGGGAGGATGGAACAGGGAAATATAGGATTGGATGGTAAGATGGGACAAGGAAACAAGATTGGAGGGTAAGATGGGGCAGGGAAGAATAGGATTGGAGGGTGGGACTGGCTGGGAAGGATTGGATTGGAGGATAAGATGGGGCAGGGAGGGATTGGAATGGAGGATAAGATGGGACTGGGAAGGATTCGAGGTAGGATGGAACAAGGAAATTTAAGATTGAAGGGCAAGACTGTGCAAGGAAGGATTGGAGTAAAATGGTGCAGGGTAGGATTGGAGGGTAAAATGGGACAGCGAAACAGGATTGAAGGGTACAATGGGACAGGGAAAGATAAGAGGTAGGATGGGACAGGGAAGGATTGGAGATATGAAGGAACAACAACGGAGGAATAAGAAGGAGGAGGGGGTAAGATGGGACAGAAACAGAGTAGAGGGAGAGGGAAAGGGGATAAAAAGATGGAAAAGGATAAGAAGGAGTAGAGAAAGAGAGGGGGAGAGGGTAAGATGGGGCATAGGAAGAGAGGGTGAGAGGGAGAGGGAAAGGGGATAAGAAGAGGGAAAGGGATAAGAAAGAGTAGAGAAAGAGAGGGAGAGAGGGTAAGATGGGACAGTAACAGAGTAGAGGGAAAGGGAAAGGGATAAGAAGGAGTAGAGAAAGAGAGGGGGAGAAGGTAAAATATGTCAGTGTAGGGAAGGTAGGGAAAGGTGCTAAGGAGGGAAGAGAGTTGGCAGGGGAAGGGGGAACTAGAGGTGGGCGGTGACAGAGGGCAAGATGGATGGCGGAAGAGACTGGCGTATGAAAAATAACAAAAAACTCTCCTGAAAAGAAAGCACCAAAAGAATAACCGAGTGATTGATGAAAGACAGACTAGAAAGTGAATCCTTAGCTTTGGTGGGACTGATGTAACTTGATATCAGGCACGTGTACACTCGCATTCCAAAATTTGTATACAGATCTTGTTGAAGGTTCGAATCATGTGACACATTAGTGAACCTGCAATTACAACGCTTATCCTGTTTCATATTTGCTTGAGCTCGCTTGATACTCGATCAGGCTATTTGAAGCATGCCTGGATACATATTTTGGATTGCGAGTGTACAGTCGGCGGCAGAAGTCGTGTCACCTCACCTACTTCACCGAGACATGCAGTGTTCATGGACTCGAGAAATACGCACGTTTTCTACACCTAAGAATCTCGAGTCTATGAACATCGCGTGCCTCGGTGAAGCAAGTGAGGCGACAGGACTTTTGCCGCCGACTGTACGTTTCTGCTATGATATATTTATTATGCATAGTAGTGGACATAAAATTCAATACACATTTGGATAACTTGAACAAACTACTGACTATTGTATTCATCATGTTTTCATATGTTGTTATTGGTTTGAATAGTGACTAGCTGCTTGTAGGATATTAGAAGATGCTGCTTTACCTACTTATTGGAAAGTTTCTCAGCTAATGAACAGAGGGAAAGTGTCAAATGTTTCAATGAGTCTCCCCAATTTGAATGTATATTATTGTCCACCAGAGTATAGTATTTAATGTGTTTACGGCGGACATGATTTAGTTGGAAATTGGAGGCTTCTTCTCTCCACTAATTATGACTCAAGGTTGCAAGTATACAAATGTTGTCAGTCTTGCAAAAGCTTTTAGATAAATGGGCAACATTGGGTTTGTTCGTCTGCAACATATAACGTCCTAGAAATATCATATACACAGTATATTGAAAGTGTTTGCATTTGTGAGGGAGTGTGTGTGTGTCTGTGTGGTTTCATCTTTTCCTCACTAATACTAAGGGCTGGATTTATTCAGTTACAAGTGGGCCAACATGAGCAACTTTTCAGGTGTAATATACAGCTGTCCATTGCTGTTTCCAAGGTTGTCGCATTCAAGACCAAAATTTATAATACTAACTTATCAGTGTTTATTACAACACGGGAGCAATAAATACTACAGGCACTACACACGGTGGTTTCAAACACTATAACCATGTAAGCTCATGTTCATCTGTCACACGGAGGAATAAGAGGTTACCAGATTAGGGTAAAGGATTGGCAGGTTGGTGCTTGGTACAAAGGCAAAGGATTGGCAGGTTGAGTATATATAGTATGTGTGTGTGTGTGTGTGTGTGTGTGTGTGTGTGTGTGTGTGTGTGTGTGTGTGTGTGTGTGTATGTATGCATGTATGTATGTGTGAATGTATGGGTTCGAAGGCCGGGAGAACTTTGCCAAAACAGAAAGTCAGGTTCTATTAGCCACAAGAATTCGTACACACGTTGTTGTTTTCGAGGGTTTACAACACACACAAACAAAAAGAAAAAACAAGACTACGTAACTGTAATACCACATCATCTTTTAAGGTTTATTGTTTTGAAATCACAGAGTCAATTGGTCGACCATTCATTGCAGTACTTTCAGAATAATTACCTCTCTTTCCATATAACCTGTGTAAATATTCCTGTGACCAACCGTACAGTACATACAGGTCTTGCTTGACACACACTCCAAAGAAATAAAAAACTGACAATTATAATAAGCACATACCCGTAGGAAACAAGATGTATGGAAATGGATAAAAAGAAAACGTAATACATAACAGAAATTACAACAGCATAAGCACAAATTAATTACAGTAGAGTAAAGAAAAGTAGCATGAAGAAATTAACACAGAACAAATCGATAACCATAAACAAGGAATGTAGAGAACCACACACATAAATCATATAGTCTGAAAATAGCAACAGCAGGAACCGTCATCACAACCTAAAGAAATTATGTACCGTATATGTTGTTTGCATATTTGGCTGACAACAGGCACAATATTTTTCTCATTCCCAACCCCTCTCTGCAACTGAATATATGTTTGTTGTTCACATGTGTATGTATTTTGCTTCATGAATAATATTTCTTCCTCATGCTGTGAATATTCCTCTTGTCTAGTATTCCCACACTCCTCTTTCATTTTCTTTCTAGTCCTCACTTTCCTTTCCTCTCTAACTAGTAACTACCTCCTCCTCTATACTTCTTATTTTTGTATCTTTCTCTGTTTCTTTGTCCGTCTTTCACTGCCTCTGTCAGTTTGCGTGCCTGCTAATCTCTCCCCTTCCCTCCCTCCCTCCTTTCTCTCCCTAGCTCCCTCCCTAGCTCCCTCCCCCTAGCTCCCTCCCCCTCCCTCTTTCTCTCTCTTCCTCCTTCCCCTTTCCTCTCCCTCCCCAATAGGTCAATTTGTCACGAGCAACATGTCCCAACAATTTATCCAAATATAAAAAAAGACTTAACTAGAGACGCCTGGTTCAAGTTAATGTACCCCACTACCGCCAGAGGGAGAAACATTATTCGGGGTTCCTGGAAGCATATATTCAGTTAGGGTGGACGTAATGGTCACTCCTATGCTAAAAGTTTGTTCGTAAACGTTCATTCATGGCAAAGTCTAGAACCCAACACTGCTTTGAAACCATAACATAGATTCGTACAGTACTTCAGAAGGAGGAAAATGGGTCACTGCTTCGAAATGTTGAACACTGCTGAAGAGTTTTTGGAGGTTTCAGTAATTCAACCATACGAACAAGTGCGAATTTTGAAAGGTTTTATAAATACTTTCCCTAGGGTATAAAGGGTTGGAGTGTGTTGGCTTGGGGTCTGATGGGGTTGGATTAATTGATTGATTGATTGATATTAGGCGCCGCAACAGCGAAGTTATATGGCGCCCGTGGAAGGTAATTGAGAGATGGGACAGCATGCACAAGAGGTAACAGATGAAAAAAAAGGGACAAGTAGGGATACTGTGGATGGGGTCGGGTCTATTAGAGGAGACAACGGAAGTGTGTAAGTGTACTGTACAATAGGATAATTTTATGTGTCTGCATGAATAAGTCGAATTAGTTCTATTGGGTGAGGGAGTATGCTTGTGAGTGAGTGAGAGAGAGAGAGAGAGAGCGAGAGAGAGAGAGAGAGAGAGAGAGAGAGAGAGAGAGAGAGAGAGAGAGAGAGAGAGCATGAGAGAAGGAAAGGGAGATGGAGAGAGAGGTACCCCACTCTCCTCATCCCATTACTGCCACCTGTTCATTTCATAATAATATTCTGTTGTATCGGCAATTACTTTTACGGTAATATTGCTGCCGGATGCTTGTAACTGCAATTATTAGCTATAAAAGTTTCCCTGTGAATTAGTTGCCCTGTTGTTACCCCTGGCACCTGCTCCATGTTTCCGACACTTAATATGATAAAACTTTACAAATTAAGTCATTTTTAGAATTATTTTAGAAGACCATTTGACATACGGTACGTCTGATGAAATGTAATATTAACCACAATAATTCGTACACACAATTGCTTTTTTCGATGGTTTGTAACATATAGAAAATGTCAGACTACGTAACAACAATCACTGAGTCACTTGGCAGACCATTCATTGCAGTACCTCCAGAATAATGAATGACCTCTCTTTCCACAGTTCCTGTGCAAGAATTCCTGTGGACAACTGTACAACAGGTAATATATCGAATTAATTATGTATGTAAATGAACAAGGACAATTAAGAATAATTATATATGCTTTTAATAACTGTCCAGAATTGTATGCAGTAATAATATAATATAAGACATGTCTAAAACAACCCGAGTGTTAGAAATTAACCTTACACATCTCTTGTGTGTGTGTGTGTGTGTGTGTGTGTGTTTGTGTTTGGATTCGATAATGGCGGAAATGAGTAATTGCCCAAGGCTAGAAGGAAACTTCAAAGTATCGTTTAGCTGACGAGATGAATCACACACGACATCCGGTGTTCCAAATGGTAGACTAGTGCTATATTGGTTAGGGGCCCTGTGACATAGCCAGAAAATTGGAGGTAAATGAGTTCTTCAAAATAATATGGAAGGAGTGTGCTTCATGGCATAGTCAGGAGGAATCAGCAGCCTCCAATTCTAATACACGATCACAGGGTCCTCACGGGGACAGTACAGGGTTGGTAATTCTGGAGCAACTGATTCCTCGAAACTGGACACCATATCTCACACCTGCGTGGTGGGTAGAGTCAGTAAACGGCTATGTGTCTGGTGTGTGTCATCCGAGCCATAGACTCACTCCTTACCTTCAGGAGAGATACATACCCAACTCGAGGGATATATGGATTGATAGTATGTAAATCCACCTACCAAGTGTTAAGGGGAAAGTTTTTATGTTGGTAAATCTGGAGCAACCGAATCCTCCAAACTATTCCAAGCAACACAACACTTATTATTTTTTTCTTCTGGTCCTGTTTCCTAGCATACTTTGGAGGAATCATGGCACTTCAATGTACCAAAAAAGAATTACCACCTTAAGTGAATCCAATAGTTACATATGAGGCTCTTAATCGAGTAATGGATGGTGGTACGTCCTTCATTATACTCGATGAGTGGCTTGCATCAGGTGTGTCTGCTTCATGTGTCCGCAGCTGTACAGTCGGCCTCAGGAAATCGTATACACCACTGTGATATCAATGGTTTGGAACAACTAGAAGATTTTGTACCTTGATTTCTGAACACCAAACTTTTCTAGTAAAGTTATTTAGGTAATACTTGAATCAGTCAACAGAACAATGCCTACAGTATGTGCAGAATAAAGACCCCATTAATTAACCACTGCTCTGTGTACCAAATATGAGGCCGACTGTACTCCCCTGAATCAATAGACTGTTGTTTGACCTATATAACTTGCATACCATAACACTTTTTGTTGACTCTGCCCAGTGTGTAATTCAGTGACAATGCTTGAGGCCTACTAGTCCTATAAACAAGCTCGAATAAATCAGAGCGGTAAACTTTATACATCAGTAACATCATATCCCCATACCCAGCCTCGTGTAGTCTGAGGCTCACCTTACTATTATTGGTCACAAGAAATTCGTGCACATGCGTTTGTTTTCGAGGGTTTACAACATATAGATAATATGCTGCAATACAACATTAATATTAGGTTTGTTGTTTTGATAAAGATTGATTCTCTTGCCTATACCATACACTGCACTATATGGTACAAGTAGCCTGTGGCCAACTTCCCATTAATACAATGTTAAAATAATTTGCTGTTGTGCAGAGGCCCTGGAAATTTCAAAGCGCTGAGGTTACATTACCTTTGACTGTAAATCAAATCACCTCCACTAAATCACTGACTAAAATTAATAACAAATAGATTACCAGGCAAAAGCCAACTGTACACACGACCTCGCTGTATAATGTAATGCCCAGTTTATGTATATGCTCTTAGTCCGACCGATATTAAATGGTGAATATTGTGATGCAGGCTTTGTAACGTTATTAATAATACTCTATCAAATCCCAAATAATTTATAAATTACATTGCCTATTTGCATGTTTCCTCTAATTTATAAGCATTACACTAGTTTTTCATGGGTTTTATCCCGTTTGTTTATATTACAGTAACCAAGTTTAATTTTCACTCGGCCATTTCTTCAGTTTTAGAATCGGTTGATTTCCAGAAACAAACTTTCCGTGGCACTTCGCTTTAGTTATTAGTTTGTCATGATCGGTTAAACTGATGTGAAAAGTGTTTATGGTGAGAATTTTTTGTTGGTGAATTGGGATGTCTCTGATTCCTTCAAACTATGCCACGAAACAGATCCCCTATTAGTACATACCATTGAGGGCTTCATTAAGACCGTTACCGTGGCCCAGGTCAACTGCTACACACACACACACACACACACACACACACACACACACACACACACACACACACACACACACACACACACACACACACACGTCACGACTTCCGAACTGGTACCCAGCCACAGAGCGAGGGAAGTGAGGGTAATTCCCAAATACTGCAGCTGTTATGGTACCAGCGAGGGTGTTTTACGACGTTCGGTGGACTTACAGTTAGTGCCTGAAACTCAAATCGGAAGAGTAAATATTCTCAGGCCCTCACCTGAGAGGAATCGATCTCCCGACCTATAGGTTACGAGTCCAGAAAACTAATCACTCAGTATATACTTAGCCCATGTTGATTGATTGATTTATCTCCAATATTTTATCTCCAATTTTCTGACTCCATCACAAGGTCCCTTAAGAACAGATATATTTCTGTATAGATTTTATCAATAATGTTACCGAGAAAACCTACCTGCATATTCCATGAAACTGGACACGTGTCAAGTATTCCACAGATATGATTCCAGCATTTCAAAAGAGCCACTTCAAATAATTTTTACATGAAGCTGACCTTTACCGTTGGGATGACGAGCCATTTCTTATGACATTGATCCGTATGGTGCAACAGAGACATAATATAATTGTTAGGGGGAGAATACACTTTTGGTACATTGAAATGCCTTGATTCCTCTAAAATATGCTAGGAAACAGGACCGGATTGATAAAAATAATGGTGACCTGTTGCTTGGAATAGTTTGAAGGATTCCAGATGCTCCAGATTAACCATTACTAGACTTTCTCTGTAATTGTTGTTCCTGAAAAATCTAAAGTATTTCTCCAACCTTGGGACGTCAATAGCTCTTCCTTCCAGCAAAAAGAAATCGTGTAATTTTGATCAAGAAAAGGAATACGTGTATTTCTGCAATGTTTGTCATGCAGGTAAATGAAAATAAGTCTAAGTTTACTGGTTAAAGTAATTTATCTGCAGAAAGCAAGCTTCAGACGCTGTGACATTTAGCCTAAACCTACTCATTTTCTCACAAAACATAAAGGTTATAACATTTATAATGACATTGCTTCCTGGCCAAGTTTGAAGAATCTGCTATACTGCAATTTACCCAACACAGAGTGCCTATTTTACACATTAAATTGTCACTGTTTTTATGTATCATGTATTTGTCTGTATGTTTACTGTATTTGACTTTCTGTTGGATTTTATCTCTCTCACCTTCAGTAATTATATCCTTCTTCAAGAGACTTTATCTAAGTAACCCTGTGATATTGCCAGAAAATTGAAGATAAATGTACCTCTCAAATATTGCCACGAAACACCACCTATATGAGAGGAGTTTGTTTCGTGGCATGGTCAGGAGGAATCAAAAGCCATCATTTTTTTTTTTACTACATCACGGGGTCAATTAATCAAAGATATTCCGGCAGTAATGAATATAATAATCTCTACTGTCATAAAAATAATCAATAAGAATTCCTGTGGCTAACCGTACAGTACATCCCCCTCTAAAATTCTTATGAAAGCTGCCTCTGAATAATAATAATAACAATAATAAAAAAAAAACAATGAAAGTCTGAATAATTAAATCAACTACCCTAACACCTGGTGGCATCGATAAAAATATTACCCCGTTACTGTACCTTGGGGAAGAGATGTACCGTTTGTATGCCACTGTCCATTCCTGTAAAAAGAGAATTAGAATTACATATTATATAATTTGTTTATATGCATAGAATTATCGTTATCATCATCTTTGTCATTTTCATCAGTAGTAACAGCGAACAGTCGATCAGGATTAATTCTCTGCGCAGGTAGGCCTATTCACAAAAGCATAGTTCACTTTTCAGTAAAATTTTGTACGTAAGCGTTCATTCATGGCAAAGACTATGTAGGACCCGACATGGCTTCGAAATCACATTATAAGCTCATATTAATAGCATAACAAACCATTCACTGCTTCGAAATAAGCCTGAAACACTATGGTGAGGTCAGTAATGCAAATATACGAACAATTCTAAACTCTACGTTGCTCTGTGAATACCGGATCAGCTTCAGCAAAAAAAAAAAAAAAAAAAAAACAAGAGTTGGCTGAAGACACCAACCGAAAAAAGTAGTTAGTACTCGTAGGTCTGATGTTGGACTGGTGACAGGCAGAGTTGGGACTTCCTTTTCACCTGTCAACCTTTACTGACCTTTTTCCGTGTGTAGTGGATGCTACTTCAGGCAGTCTCTGTTCTTGCCTTACTCTCCTAGTGTTGCTTTGTCTATTCTCATTTACTTGCTTGCCTGTTCTCTTTTCTAGACTAGGGTAAGGCAAGGAAGTAAAGACTGGTGGTGATTTAGGAACTAGTTTATTTAAAGAAGATTTTGGGCTTCATGCCTATCAACTCATGATGTAATTGGTCATTAAGGCAGTCAGTCTTGTTACATCAATACATCTTCCCCCAACCTACATGATGCAATCCTTGCTCTTACAGCCGGGTACCTACTTACTGCTAGGTGAACAGGGACATAGGGGGCTGGGAAAATTATTCAACAATTCCACTGACTAGGTCGCTATCACACTAGACATTGCTACTCTAAACTCTCTCAATGAATGCATGCTCCCCTTAAGAGAACATGCAACACTCGTCGAGCATCTCAGCCTCACTTGTTTTATGTGCAACTCCCTAATTGAAGTATTTACTGTTACTCTCAGTTGATCATATACACAACTGGTCGTCTCTGTAACACTCTACCTTCATACATCTTTCACCTTTACTACGACCTATGTTCATTGAAATGCATTGTGTCTAGGCATCTCGAACGAAATTGGACATGATTTTGGATATCTCTTACTCGTTTTATCTTACAGGTGAGGACAGTAAGCCTTTAATCCTCATTTTCATTAATATATCAAAAGGAAAATATCAAAAGGAAAGTCTCTTCCAATTAACCTCAACTAAGTTCATACGACAAGACAGATGAAATTACTTTGGCCTCCTCGTGCGAGAACTAATCTCCTAGTGATGTGAGAACGTATTTCAGACAGGATGGTCGGAAGAAGTTACAAGGTGGAAAGGAAGGTGGAGAGTGGTAGGGATGAAAGGAAATGCAGAAGAATATGATGGAAGTTCAAAAAATACTTGTTAGAAAGGACTGACTGAAGTAGGTAAAGTGTTCTTGATGTATGATATTGTAGGGCCACTGATTCCTCCAAATAATGGGACCCTGTGATGTAGTCAGGAAATTGGAGGTAAATGTGTCCTTCAAATGCTGCCACGAAACACCACCGAAATGGAAGGAGCGTGTTTCGTGGCATAGTCAGGAGAAATCAGAAGCTTCTAATTCTCATACACAAACAAAGGGTCCTTAAGGTAGGAAACCGATAAGCACCTCAGTAAATGAATAGATATCTGCTCTGCATCATAGTTTGGATATAATGGTAGTCTTCTAATTCACTCGACTGATTTTCTTCATAACAATTAGAAAAAAGAGAGAGGCATCGTCCAGAAAAAAAGTTGTGATGGAAAGGAAGGAAGGAGAGAGGTGATAGAATTGGATGGTTAGGGAAAGGGAAGATGGACCCCAAACCCCTTTCTGCTCACTTCGAAGCCAACCCAATCACTCCACTCCAACACACGTCAAGGGAGAGCTAACGGGACTCTACTGCAGGAGGGGGGGTGGGGTGAGGGAGGCATTATTACGAACTGTATACTGGCTCAACCCCTTGCTCATAATGACGCTTGAGCTGTAGCGATAAAACTAACTATAGAAAATCCTTAAAAATAGTCTCGTTGCCTTTCCCAGCTCATTTTATCTAAAGATGACTATTGCCGAATCTGACCTTACCTAGTCTAAACTAACCAGGAGTCGAGCCAGTATAGAGTTCATCATAACACAGGAGGGACAGACTAGAGGAGCGTGGTGGAGAGAGACGTTTGGTGGGTGGGTTGGATGAGGAGAGCGAGGGAGGAGGAAGGGGATGGAATCAGGTTTGGTGACAGGCAGGTTGGTTGTGAAGGAAGGAGAAAGAGAGGCTTATGTAGAACAGAAAAAAATGTGAAGAGGAAGGGAGGGAAAGAGGGAATGATGAGGATAGGCATGTTGTGGAGAGGAAGGGTGACATAGAGGCTTATGGAGAACAGAAAGAATGTGAGGAGGAGGAGAATCAGGTTTGGTGTTAGGCAGAATGTGTAAAGGAAGGGAGGGAGAAGGAAGGGCTTGTGGAGAACAGAAAGAATGTGAAGAGGAAGGGAGGGAAAGAGGGGATGATGGGAATAGGCAGTTTGCGGAGAGGGATAGAGAAAGAGAGGCTTATGGAGAACAGAAAGAATGTGGAGAAGAAGGAAGGGTAAAAGGAGATGATAGTGGAATAGGCTAGGCAGTTTGTGGAGAGGTTAGTAAGTGGTTGGTGTATTTGGAAAGGGGTTCTTTTATGTAAGTAAGAGAGTGTCGGTAGGATGAAAGGAACAGGAAATAGGAAGAGTGACGAGGGAAGGATGGAATAGGAAGAGTGACGAGGGAATGAAGGAAGGAAGGAATAGTAAGAGTGACGAGGGAGGGAAGGAATGGTAAGAGTGACGAGGGAAGGAAGAAGGAAGGAATAGTAAGAGTGACGAGGTAAGGAAGAAGGAAGGACTAATAAGAGTGACGAGGGAAGGAGAAGAAGGAAGGAAAATTTCGCCTTTGAGAATGAAGAAAGAAGAGAACTTTTACTCATTGTTTCCTCGTGCATGTCTCGTCCATCTCACCTCTCTTCATATTCCTCCTTCTCGTCTGTTACCAGCATAGATTTTTCTCCCTCCTCTGTTCCTCCATTCCCCCCCTCTTCCCCCTCCTTCTCTTCCTAACTCCCTCCTCCTTCTCCTCTTCTTACTTCTCCTCCCCTCCTCTTCCTCTTCTTCTCACTTCTCCTCCTCTTTTTCTCCTCCTCCTCCTCTTCCTCTTCTTCTCACTTCTCCTCCTTCTCTCCCTCCTCCCCCTTCTCTCCCCTCCTCCTCCTCCTCCTCCTCCTCCTCCTCCTCCTTCTCCTCCTCCTCCTCCTCCTCCTCCTCCTCCTCCTTCTTCTCCTCCTCCTCCTCCTTCCTCATCAGCCAGTTCCTTTGTTTATCCACATTTTTTTTATTTTCTTTTGAATTTTTGTTTTTGATCATTAAATATTTTCTTCCTTTCTTTTCATTTCTTTCTATTTTTCTCATTCTTTTGCTTCTCCTTCTGCTTCACATTTCAATTTATTTACGGTATCATATATTCTCCACCGCTGCTTCTCACCCCTCCTCCTAATCCTAATCCTCCACCTCTTCTTCTTCCTCCTCCACCTCTTCCTCCTCTTCCTACCTCCTCCACCTCTTCCTCCTACCTCCTCCACTTCCTCCTTCAACCTCCACCTCTTCCTCTTCCTAATACACCTCCACCCCCTCCTAATCTTCCTCCTCCACCTCTCCTCCTCCACCTCCACCTCTTCCTCCTTCCACCTCCACCTCTTCCATCTCATCCTTCCTCCTCCACCTCTTCCTCCTTCCACCTCCATCTCATCCTTCCACCTCCACCTCTTCCTCCTCCTAATACACCTCCACCCCCTCCTAATCCTCCACCCCCTCCTAATCCTCCTACACCTCCTCCTCCATTAGCTTCAACTTTTTAAGGATATTGGTGATGGCAGGGTTATGGTCACTTGCCGGAGGAGATACTGGTGGTGTTGGTGGTGGTGGTGTTGGTGGTGATGGTGGTGATGGTGGTGGTGGTGGTAGTGGTAGTGATGGTGGTGGTGGTGGTGGTAATTTTTGTTGGTGTGACGTTGATAAGAGTTGCTTGTGTTGTTGTTGTTGTTGTTGTTGTGGTGGTGGTGGTGATGGTGGTAGAGTAGTAATGGTGGTGGAAGTAGTGGTAGTGGTGGTGATAGTAGCGGTAGTGATGGTAGTAGTAGTAGTAGTAGTGATGGTGGTAGTGGTGGTGATGGTGATGATGGTAGAGTAGCAATGGTGGTGGAAGTAGTAGTAGTAGTGGTGGTGACAGTAGTGGTAGAGATGGTAGTAGTAGTAGTAGTAGTGGAGGTGGTGGTAGTGGTGACAGTAGCAGTAGAGATGGTAGTAGTAGTAGTAGTGGTGGTGGTGGTTGTAGTGGTGACAGTAGTGGTAGAGATGGTAGTAGTAGTAGTAGTAGTAGAGGTGGTGGTGACAGTAGCGATAGTGATAATGGTGGTAGTGGTGGTGGCAATTATAATAGTGATGATGGTTAAAGGAATAATTTCGTGATGTGTGACGAGAATGGTGCTAGAGATGATGGCAGATGGGAAGCAACAGTAATGGTGATGATGATGACAATGATTCCCATAGATAGTGGTGGGTGATAATGGTAGCGATAATATGAATAGTGACCGAGGAGGAGTGTGATAGTGTTGGTGATACTAATAATAATAATAATAACAACAACAATAATAATGATAATAATAATAACAATAGTAATAATAATAACAATAATAATAACAATAAAAATAATAGTAATAATAATAATAATAATAATAATAATAATAATAATAATAATAATAATAATAAAACTAATAATAATAATAATAATAGTAATAATAGTAAAGATAACAACAATAGTAATAACAATAGTAATAATAATAATAATAATAATAATAATAATGATAATAATAATAATAATTAATAATAATAATAATGACCCCTAATAACGGTGCTGGTAGTTAGTAATGATGGCAGTAGTTGGGATGATAAGGGTAGTGATGATGGTGGTGGTGGCGGTGAAAAATGTCTCCCATCTTCCCGTATACTTTCCCTTATAACCCTATTTTTCTCTTCTAACTTATCATCCTTCCTGTCATTTTTTTTTTTTCCTACCCAGTGTTGAATACTCCTTTTTATTCATTTTCGTTCGATATATTTTCATTCCTGTTCTATGTATTATTCTCTCTGAACAACCTCTCATTTTTTTCTTTCCCTTTCTCCTTCCTTCTTTTATGCTTTCCATTCCTCGTAGGTGCTATCCTTTCTTCTCACATTCTCACTTCCTTTCTCCTCTATATGTTCTTCACTTTATACCTCCTTCTCAATTTCTCTCCTCTCCTCTCCCATTCTCTCCCCTTCCCACACTCATCCTTTGATACGCTTTCTGCCTTCATTTTTTTTCCTCAATTCTCCCATTCAATCTTCCCCCTCCATGCATTCTTCTCTCCCCTCCCGCATCCCTTACACACCTTCTTCCCTTCCTTTCCCCTTTTCTTCACTCCCCTCCTATCACACCCACATCCCCTTGCCTCCTCCTCCTCCTACTCCTACTCCTCTGTATATATAATCCTTTTGTGGTGTCCATGCCTTGTGAGTCAGCGAGGAACAACAAGACTTCCACCTGGGAATCAGATAATACTTTATTCAGGGCAGGTGTTGGTGTGTCAAAAATACTCCTAGTACGCGTCGTCCCTAGAGTTTGTGTCCTCGCATGGGTTGCCGGAATCAGTATCTAGATTCCAATATCTTAAGAGTGATCCTACAACGTCTTAACACCATTTAAGGGGAGATTCTCTTTTTTTTGGTAAACTGGAGGTATACTGATTCCTCCAAACTATGCCAAGAAACAGGTCCCATATTAGTACCATCGAAGGCGTTTGTTTCCTGGCATAATTTGGAGGAATCAGCAGCCTTTTAATTTGCTAACAAGAAAGTCTCCCCTCAATTAATGATGTAAGCTTCCCGGTAAGGTTCGTTGTACTATACTGTACTGTACTTATATAAGAGTAATCATCAGACAGAAGGACGACACGACTTTTGGCTTCAGTTGTACGGATGACCACAGGAATTCGTACACAAGCTTTTTGGAAAGAGAGGTCATTCATTAGCCTGGAAGTACTGCAATGAATGGTCTACCAATTAAGTGACTCAGAGATGGAAAAACAACAAGCCTAATAATATTATGCTGTATTGCAGTTGCATAGTCTTACATGTTCTATATATATATATGTTGTAAACCCTTGCAACCAACGACGTGTTTACGAGTTTTTTTTTTTTTCTGTCTTTTTTTCTGCTTTGCTGGGTTGTGTTATATTATTTTCTTTTCCTATCCACTGCCGAAATTATGCTTTTACAAAGTGGTGCAAAATTCAGTAATTATTTTTCCTCATGACGAGAAAGCGAACCAAAACTTCTCGCTGCATTTGTTTGTGTTCTCAGAGTGCCGTTTCCAATGCATGCCCAATTTTTTCAGGTTATTCTCTATTGTCCATTACTTTTACACAGGAAATTTTGTGTCGTTTTTCGTCTGTCTCTCATGATGATGTAGGAAACGAGCACTCATCCCATGCAATTACTATAATCATGTACAGTTGAGCAAGTAGAAAGTGTAAGAAAAATCTGGCTGAATATGGCAACATCTTCACCACCACTCAAAGTTCAGCCAATCACGTTCCACTTTACATTGGTTCTGGGTTCACAGTGATACATTCATAAAGATACGAGGACTTATTACAAACAACTGCCAGATGATTCCATACACAGTCAGATTTTTCTTGCACTTTCTACTTGCTTAACTGTAACATATCGGGTGAAACATACGGTACTTCTGTGAGGTTGATAATTATGTTTGAGTGAAGCACAAGTGATTTCTTGGTTACCATGGTGTCCTGAGTAAGATTCGATTACACGGAATATAATATTCTGTAAAAATAAGTGTGAATATCTACAGATAATATGATATAACATTCCTACCCCAAGTAGTTTGACGACTATATAGTACATGTTTTATTTATGTCACATACGCATATCATACTCTTTATTTTGACATCGTCGTTTATTAAGTATTTGTCGCAGATTAATAATTAGAAAGCATTTTAATGAACGGCCTAGTAATCTCTGCGTCATTGTGCTCAGAACCGTAATTAAACACGCCTGTATGAGTTGCCAAATATCATGAACAAAATAGGAGGTAATGACGGAAAGGCCATCCGTGGAATAGGTACATATTGCATCAATGATTCATGATGAGCACGAGCCAGGAAGTGTGTTTGTCTATCATCAACCATTACACTTGAGCCCCCTGTGATCGTGTAAGAATATTGGAGGCTTCTGATTCCTTCTGACTATGCCGCGAAACAAGCTCCTCCATAAGGTGGTGTTTCGTGGCAATATTTGAAGGACTCGTTTACCTCCAATTTGCTGGCTACATCACAGGGTTTCGTATGGTCAAGGAGAGGGGTGTTGGTTTTGTCGGGGACTGTACGTACTGTACAAGTCATGTCGTACAGGAATTTTCTTCTTCTTTACAACAGTGAACTCATCTGTAATTTCCTACACGGAAGATTCCTTGTAACTGTAATGGATGGCTCGACTTCAATTTCTCTTTCCATTAGTTCTGGTGTTCCTCATGGCTCTCAACACCTAAATTATGGAATGAACTTTCGTCATCTCTATTCTCCTCTCGTTACATTTTTATTTCCCTTTAAGAAATTTGTGTTCCGATATATTTATGTACAAGCAATATTTGTGTCCAGGCATATTGACAAAAATTATTCATTTTTCTCCAATCATTTTTCTCCTCTCATTTTTCGTGACGCAGACACGATTGGGGAACGACTACCCTTTGTACTGCCTTTTCCATTAAAAAGGTAAACGTTGCAGGCAGTTTTGGAAGTGAGGAAGTACGAATATACTGCATGTAACATTCCCGTGTATATAGAGAACGTGTATATGCAAGTGTAAATAAAAAGGCGTGCGTCTGTATGTATGTATGTATGTATGTATGTATGTATGTGAGTGGTGCGTACAGTGGCAGGTGAGCGTGCTGTGAGGCGTTAGAATGTATAATGGAGTGTGATAGCAGGAGAACCACGCCAACATATACCCCAGTTTTTATGAAGCCAATGACTGAGATTCCGAATATTCAAGTGGCAGGATCCAATTTTGACGGAATGTGTTGTATTTGCACCATGATACGTTTTTCAAATAATAATAATGTCCAGAACTTTTATCAGCGTATCACAGCATATTAAATATCTTGTTGATTGGATGTTACATATTTAATAATTCTATAGTACAGTAGAAAGTGTAAGAGATTGATTGATTGAAATTAGGCGCCGCAACAGCGAGGTCATATAGCGCCCGTTGACGAAGAAAGGTGGTTGAGAGGTGGGACAGTAAGCACAAAAGGTAACAGATGAAAAAGGGGACAGTTAAAGTGAAATCCCCTTTTAGTCGCCTTTTACAACAAGCAAGGATACAGGGGAGGTATTCGTAGCCACCTACCTACCTACCCCAGGGGGATAGATAGTGTAAGAAATTTATCGGTACAAAATACTCCTATTCCCTGACATAGAGACATTCATTATAACCCCGACATGAAACATACTGTGTGATTCATATGATATAACCCTGGAATTTTTCGCTATAACGTGGCACCTAAATAGATTATCTACCAGATCCTTATTACATTCAGTACTCTGAAACACTGAGTCAACTCATGCCAACTTATGTGGGAGAGTGAGTATACTTTTGGTACATTGATTCCTACAAATTATGTCAGGAAACAGGACCAGATTGACAAAAACCAACGGGGGTCTGTTACCTGAAACAGTTTGGTATTTCCTCCGGATTTGCCAACACTTTACTGCCCCTTAAGGGACGCTGTGATCGTGTATGAGACCTGGTAGCATCTGATTCCTCCTGACTAGGCTTATGCCACGAAACAAGCTCCCATAATGTAAGTGGTGTTTCGTGGCAATGTTTGAAGGACTCGCAAACCTCCAATTTTCTGACTACATCACTGGGGCCCTTATCATTTATTCCAGGGATCGTTCAAATACATCTTGTTCATAAGGAAGCTAGGTAAAAATGACCTCTGTAGAACATACACGTTTTACAGAGTTATTCCTTATTTAAAGTATATACTGAGCAGAATTTCTTTTTCTTTTTTTCGTTTCTTTGTATTAAAACATAGAATTTTTGCTTGTCCCTTTTCTCATGTTATTTTTCTTGCTTAATATCCCACCTCTCAATCATCATCTTCCTCTGGCACCAAATGACCTCGCTGTTGCGGCACCTAATATCAATTACTCTCTCCAATTTTTAATCAATTTTTACCACTTTTGCATCCGAGAATACTGCCTGAACAAAGATAATCCAGTCTGAGTTTCATCTGTGCAGTGAATGGTTTTGCAATTCAATTAGTATGAGCTTATGATTTCGAAGCAGTGACGAGTCCTATAGGTTCTTGCCATGAATGAACGCTTACGAACAAAATTTTAAGTTAAGAGGGAACTTTGCTTTTGTGAATACGGTCTCTGGAGTAATATTATCTCCGACCGATTTGGCCAGCAAAGAGGGCCGGCCATATGGCTAATCTCCCTTACTGACTTTTCTTTGACATGATGAGTTTGTTGGCGTTTCTCCTTTAGACGCGAGGAATATGTTTATCTGGTTTCTATTTATTTCATTCTGAACTATAAGGCATCGGTACAGTTGTGTAAAGGAGTTCCTGTATCCCTTTTCCTACCTCACGAGCTTACCCCTAAACCAAATGTGGCAGCGTTGCAGTGGTGGTGAACGTCTGCATAAATGAAGACATTATCACTTTGTAAGTGACGGTGACGGTAAATAATAAATAAATAATAATAAATAAATAAATAAAATTGTAACGACGGACGTGAGTGGCAACTGAATTTCCACATTTGATCTAGGTGTAGGGTAGTGAGGTAAGAAAGGGAATACAGGAACTCCTTACCGTAACTATACCAGCATTAACGCACCCACAGACGAAACATTCCTCGGCCTCACCCTGTGCATACATTATTCATCATACCCAAGGCAGTGCAGAAGGTTCATCTTTCTGCAAGGTCTACTTCGTGTACTTAAAAAATGTCTTAATGACTTTGTAATAGTGTTAGCTAGCCTCTTCTGCTGTTGCCTTTCCTTCAAAACTTTTCCTGTCTCTTAAGGGATAGAACAATTTTCGAAAAAGTGGAACAACTGATTCCTCCATACTATTTTAAGCAACAGGTCCCCATTATTTTTGTTAATCTGATCTTGTTTCCTAGCATACTTTGGAGGAATCAAGCCGCTCTAATGTACCAAACCCTTTCCTATGTCTTAAAACCTGGCCTTAATTCAGCCTATATCATAAGAGAGTGGCTACTTTAATACACCCAACTATCGCCTTATTGATTCCTCTCACTCCAACCACGGCTATCTATCGTCTTCGAATTTATTTTACGTTTCTTAAGAGTTGTACAATGTTTTCTAATTCTGGAGCAACTAATTCCTCCATACTATTC
>JAWQEG010006123.1:0-42499 GCA_033782935.1 Petrolisthes cinctipes
AACCCTTCACCACACAACACTACAACACTCAGCACTACACACCAACACACTACACTTCACAACACTACAGAACACAACACTTCACAATATACCACTTCACAATACACAACATAAAACACATCACAACACTACACAGCCCTTTTCCTGACATAGTTTTGAGGAATCAATAGAAAGTATGTTCTCGGATAGTGTTTTCCTACTTGGTGTCCCTCCTTCCTTCCGTCCTCCTCACGTTAAGCTGCTTCTGTGAGTATTATCTTCAGAAGGTTATCGCGTACTTCAGGGGTTTATTCTCTCTCTCTCTGCTTCGATTGGTAATTCGTGAGTTCGTGACGAGCTTGAAAATGCAGAAAGGTGAAGTGTAAACTTCCCTTCTTTTGTGTTGTGTGTGGTTGTTACCTCACCACTCTCTCTCCACTTTTTTTTCCGTTAAGCTTTGTCTCCTTCCTCCCCTCTGTCTACCTCTCTCCCTATCTTCCTTGCCCTTCCTTCTACCCCCTCTCCCCTCCCTTCTTCCCTCTCCCAGGCGCCCAGTCAGTGTTGCCAGTCTTACCAGAAACCTGCCACGTCGACACTGGTTGGTAAAAACGAGTGAGTGAGGTGGCAACAACACTCGATTGCGAAAGGATCTGAGGAAAAGAAGGGGACGAATTGAAGAGGAGGAAGAGGAAGGGGGGAGGAGGGTGAAAAAATGAATAAGGGTAATTGAGGAGGAGGAAAAAATGAGAAATATAAATATGAAAAAGAGAGAAGGAGAAGGAGGAGAAAAATTAAGGGGAGAGGCTGAGGAGGTAGAGGAAGAAAGTGAAAGTGAATTGGAGAGAGGCGATAGAGGAATGGAAAGAACGGAAAGTGGAGAGAAAGGAAGATGAAGAGAGGGGAAAAAAAAAGAGAAGGAAAGACGAGGGGTCGAAAAGAGGGTCAATGAAGTGTGCTGATTCATATATTGTGACACTGTTTTTAGTTCATGTCTGAGGAGAGAGAGAGAGAACAAAAACATAAGAGGAGAAATGAGAACACACACACACATGAAAACACAGAGATACATAGGTAAGATAAGAGATGAAGATAATAACCTTACCATTAACGCTACATACGTATGTAATTATTTCCACCTCCTATTCCTGTCTTACGTAAAGTACAACTTTTATTGAATGTTTATATGTTTTTGGAGGAGTAAGTGAATGTGTGCTCTCTCTCTCTCTCTCTCTCTCTCTCTCTCTCTCTCTCTCTCTCTCTCTCTCTCTCTCTCTCTCTCTCTCTCATACTGCACTAGTCAATGGGAAATCCGTATAGATGTGTCTTGCAGGTGTTGTAAATTGGGGAATGCAGAGAGAGAGAGAGAGAGAGAGAGAGAGAGAGAGAGAATAATGATAACCGTATTGCATGTAGATTAGTCAGCGCCAGTCTGTCGGTTTGTCTGTCTGTTTGTCACCCTTCTGCCTCCAATTCTGACTGGCTGTATAACTGTCTACTGCCTCTCTCATAGTTTGTATGTGTGTGTGTATTTAGGTATGGGTATATTTAAAGTAGAGTTGTATGTATGTATTGTTGAGCACCACACGAGAACTACCGTACACATCCCACAGCAAAACTAAAAACATCTTGTGAATCAACAATCAAAGAAACATGTTCCTGGCATATTTCCAGCAAAACAAGTTGAAATGAATCATTGAACCGGTTTGATCGGGTTTAAACCGGATCAAATTGTATCAGACTTGATCAAACTAGTTCATACTGGATCATTGAACCAGTATGATCCAGTTTAATCCGGATCGTTGAACCTGTTTAATACAGTTTAATCTTGTTTTCAATTTGAACCGGTTGGATCTGGTTCGATCCGGTTTCGAGTTTAAAGTTGTTTGATCTGGTTTGAGGGTTCAGACCGGACGAGTGGGTGACCGAAGGTACCGTATCCAACTAAACAACCAGAACCCACGAAGCGGGCGAGGGCTGGCTTATGGTTTTATTTGTGTGTATACTGTATGTACAGTCACTCATAAAAATTAAGACCCCTCCAAGCCAGTCATCTTCTTATACTTGTGATATCGGTTCTGGCAACAGTTACGTGACGTCAGTGATGTCGCTTGAGAGATGAAGTTGATTTGCTCGACACATTTGTAACTAATGGTAGATGAGACGAAGCATGAGTTGGGATAATGTTTCGAGCAAACCAACCTTCCTCCAAACACCAACCACACCACCACCACCTCTGACGTCGGGTACAATGTTACCAGAACCGATATCACACCACTTAATATGTGTCTTGCCTGGGGGTGTCTTTACTTTTATGAGTGACTGTACAGTACAGTCGCGGTCAGTAATAATCATCCACATATGGGTATCTCAAAAACAATTTACTATCTAATGTTTTCACGTTCATATATAATTTTATTGTTTTAAGTAGTGCGTAGCTGCTTGTATTAAATTAAAAGATAATAGTTAACCTATTTGTTGGAAAGTTTATCATCTAAGGAACAGAGGGAAGCTGTCAAACTCCTTAGGTGAGTTACCCGTATATGGATGGTTATATATGACCGCGACTGTATGTATGTATGACTTTTGTATAACCTTGCTTATACATACGTACACACGTTAAAGCTTCCCTTCACTCTGTACAAACACGTCATTATCAATATTTGTACCAGTCTCATCTGTCAGTCTGTTTGTTTTGTCTCCCTCATCCTCCTTTACCTTGTACCAGTTTTTACTCATCTCTGTCTACACCTGTTATCATCTATTTCCTTGCAATTCCACCTTTATATCACAGTAGAATAAAGGCAAATTTTAAAGTAATTTCTGAGTAACAAATAATAATAGACCTCCCTACCAATTAGTTTATCGAACCAAAGTTGTATAAGTAAGAGGAGATACCATTAGCGTTGTGCTCATTAACATGTTCAACGACGCAACGCACTCTGAAAGAATGTACACAGATAACCAAGGCCGATTCACTAATTTTACCACACTTTGAAGATTGTTGAAAATGTACACACACACTGACTATCCGACTGACTGACAGAGACGTTACAGTATACAGAGATAACCTTGATGTTTGAAGTATAGTGAGGAAGTAACATGGGTGAAGTGATAACGAGAGACACTGTTAGGACTGTTGTTGCTTGTGGAACGTTTAGTCAGAGTATTAGGAGCAGTGTGTGAGCTGGCTGGTGTTATTTATATAAATCTCTCGTCATGCCGAGAAAGTAAGAGTTGTTGTGTGTTGGAGAAAATTATGATTGTGTGCGTGGATTTGTTTGAATGTGTGTATGTTCTTTGTGATTCATGAAACGCACAAATATGGATTAATAAAGAATTATTACTATAACTACCTCACCACTATTTTACTACCGATACCACCGTCATTATATCCACCAACACCATCATCATTATCCTCTCCACCAACACGAAGAACATGACCGAACACAAAACATACACACCGACAACTCCAGGCTTGATGGGGGTTGGTTGTATCAAGACATTTCAGCATTGCAACACCCCAGAACAAATAGAATTTTTACAAACACATACTCTCACGTAACAAACAAAATATATCACCATGCTGACAGAGTTATAGCTAGTGTTGACAAAGAGTGTGTGTATTCCCCTCCCTCTCTGTTGATAATGTTGGTTATGTTAGACCTCGATATTCCTTGGCACTCGCTGCATTCGAGAGTGGAAGGGTCTATATACCAAAGAATTTATTCTAACTTGATATCAGACACGAATATCTCGACCATCCATAAAAAAATTATATACATTTATATCTATTATACTATAATGACCCCCTGTCTATACTTCCTATAACCTTCATATTTGTAAACAATAAAATATATACTGTATAGGCCTATGTATCATGGGTACGTGGTCCCTTAATAATAGTCTCCTTCAGCCATCACCAGAGGACAGTACGACAATAAGATCAAATCTTTTTGGGGAATATACATTAAGCGTTTGGATGTTGGCAGAACACATTTTCCTAGAGTGTAATGATTGCGTCGGGAGTCGGGACTCGGGTAAGTCCTGACTTGCTTGCCACGTGGGAGTTTCCGTCTACCCTCCCTCCCTCCCTCCCTGAACAGTGCAGCCGCCATGTCACCTTCACACCTCTCCCTCCCAGTATTGTAACTATTGTTGTATTCATTACCTAATTCACGATGAGAGAACTTGGTAATGCGCAATATCCGGGCATTTCATTTACATCCTAGGTATTTTGATCTTTACACTTATTAGTAGGCACCTATGTAAGCTGGGGAGTTTTTCTGCAAAGCACACACACCTTCCCAATTCCAGTAAATGTGGAAGGAATATATGGACAGTACAGTTATAGTTTAAAATTCTGTCCAGGTCCATCTCCTTTAGATACAGGAAAATGAGCTGATAATACGGTAAATATTGAAAGAAATACCGTTATTGCGTACGTTTTTTCTACCTGTATTACCCACTAATTTAGACCATTCTAAGACTATTTTCTTCTATGGCATTACCTCCGCAAATGCCCCATTTCCAAGATAGGGCATTTTGAAATTAGTCTGACCTTACCTGACCTTACCTAACCTAACCTAGACCGCATCAGACTACCGGGACCTAACCTGGGCAAACTACAGGGAAATAATTGTGATAAAGTACAATAAATGACTGGGGCAAAATACTGGGACCCAGCTGGATCTGGCAACACTGCTGCAAAACGGTAATTCTTTCAATAAATACCAATAATACTGATAGTGGTGATGACGATGATATTTCTATATATGGAAAGGCTGGTTTAGCACTAGAATGATATATGTAGATAAGCTGATAATTAAAAGGAAAAAAAATGTCATGTACTGTCCCCGGCTTGCACTTCCTGTATATGACCTTGACTGTGATGGCATAGAAATTGCAGATCGTGTTTTGTTTTCCTAGAGTGCGTTTTTATTCATTTATACGGACACAAATGTACCGATTCCCTTCAAAGTCAGATGACCTTAGATACACGTCCATTCATTGCCGTGTTTCCTCCCCCAGGACCCAAGGGCGTTACATCAAGACCATGTGGAAAGATGTGCGTGTTGGCGACCTCATTCACCTCTCCTGTAATGAAGTCATCCCGGCTGATCTGGTGGTGTTGGCCTCGTCAGACTCTTATGGCCTTTGTTTTGTAGAGTCCTCAAACCTGGATGGCGAGAGCAACCTCAAGCAGCGTCAGTGTGTGCGAGGACTGGGCATGGTAAGAGAGAAAATTGCTTACAGTGTAATTGTATATATTATTTGCAAAGTGTGTGAGAGAGATAGAGAGGTAATAACATAATTGTATATAATATTTGCATAAGAGAGAGAGAGAGAGAGAGAGAGAGAGAGAGAGCTGTGTGTCAGAACAGAGACAAGAATTACTTTAAAACATAAATGCTTTAGCCATCGAGTTTTTCTGTACTTGTTGAAGGTAGCTGAAACTGGAGAATATTTGTTTCCTCTTATTTAAAAGCTTAGCTGATCTTGCTTAATATAAATATGTAATTCGTGTTACTCCATTTACATTCTTGTTTATCCTTGTATTATCTTGTCTTTCATTAATATGTATCATTTTCCATCATATTCACCACCAAGGATGAGCAATTTGAGGCTGGTCAGTTCAACCACATACTGGAGGTGGGGTCGCCCTCCACCAAGATCTACCACTTTACTGGCAGCATCCCACTCAGGTCCGGAGAGCGCGTTCCCCTCACCAAAGACAATCTCCTCCTACGGGACTGTACCCTCCGCAACACCGACTACATTGAGGGCATTGTTGTCTATGCTGGTAAGGAGGGAAACATTCACCATCAAGAGTCTAACCCACTTTTTTGTTTATTATACAGGTATTTTATTTTTACTGAACCAAACCCAAATGAGATCACATGGGTAATCATCACAGCTCACACACAATACAGTTATACACTACTCACTAAAGGGCAAGAGGAGAGAGAGAGAGGATAGTAACATTCTCAACTGTGTCTCACTCCATATTGGCCTCGTAAAACCTGGTATGTATTCTGAAGTGGCCAGCCCAAGCTACTTAAAACCCACCGACTCATACACACACATAGTATCTCTTGCCTTTTATGTTCCCCACATCACAGTTCCATATTGTCTGGCTCTTTTGTTCCTACCTCCCTCACTCCAATTTTTTATCAGCAGACTCACACACCTGCCCATCCCCAACTCTGAAAGTGACACCTGACGAATACACAAATATGTTTATCATAATTATACATAAGTCTGGTCACATCTACTACTGCAGTATGGTATTCACTATGCATGAGCCTTGAATACCAAGCAACAAACCTTGATGACATTATACTATAAACTTGCCAGATTCTGCTGCTCTTTATTCCATGTTACAACTCTGGTGCCTCACTCCCTCTAAGAACTTTCTGAAGAGGGTAGCCACAGCAGAAACCACCCATATGAATATTCAAAGTCCACACATAAGATATAAAAGAAGTAGAAACATGCAAACCTATCTTCATTCACTTTAATACCATAGACACCTGACCCCCCTCCCTCTCCCTCATCACCAGGACGCGAGACAAAGGCAATGCTGAACAATGGTGGGACACGGTACAAGCGATCCAAGCTGGAGCGTCAGATGAACGTTCAGGTGGCCTGGTGTGTTGTCATCCTATTTCTCATGTGTCTTGTCTCTGCTACTGGCTCTGGGCTCTGGCAGGTGAGTCTAATTACAGTATTATGTACCTACTGTAATAATTTTGGTGGTAGAGTATTTGTATGTATTTGTCCATTACTGTACTGGTCTACACACTTTGTATGGGTATTTCCTTTGTAGTATTAATTTCTCTCTGTATGTTGGTTGGGAGTGTATATATGTGGACACAGTTGTGGTGATATTTTCTGGTATACACACCTCATAATGTGCAGCATATTTCTTACCCTTAACCCTCCCCAGAGTGCCAGAGAATGAATGAATACCACTGAAGGTTATATTTCTGTGCAAAGGGTATACATAATTTACCTGTATGTTGTCCTCTTATATGTAGCCTCTTTAACCTTCACCCTCAGAAAAAGTATAAAAAACAAACACACACACTTCCTTCTTTGTGTATACAGCATGTTTCTTTTCTGTCATTCCCTCCAGAATGCGTATGAGATGAACGCCACACAGGGCCTGGTGCCATTCATCCCACAGGAGCCCAGTGACACATCTCGCTTTCGTGTATCCCTGGCCAACAACTCCATGTGGGTCGGCTTCATCAGCTTTTGGACCTTCATCATCATATACCAGGTAGGTGCCCCAGAGTTTGTTTCAGATGTACTGTATATAGTAACTGTTGTATTGAATATTCATTGCTTCTAATTGGCTGAGGAGAGGCTGCCTACCCCTTCTTGATTAAATTAGCTTTAATCAAAGTTAACTCTTATTGATATTGGATATATACCATTGACTACAGAAAACTTGTATCAATTTTATAAGTTAATCATTGTCATCAGCCAAAGCAAATTTGTATATTGAAATTTGATATGCTGATATCTAAGATATGAAAATCAGTGCACCATGACAGGTCATAACCATGATCACACTGAGCTGAAAGCTTACCTTAGGGGTGCGAGTCCTGGAAGAGAATTTGCATGTACAGTATTGCAATAATTTTCATGTTTCCATTGTGCTGACAAATGTTTACTGACTCTTATCTGTATGTGTGTTCTTGCAGGTGATTATCCCCATCTCCCTGTATGTGACCATTGAGGTGATTAAACTCATGCAGATTTACCACATACACAATGACACAGACTTCCAAGACAAGAAGAGTGGCAAGACAATAGGTAAGTGCTGCCTTGGAAGTTGTTAGTTACTTTTAAGAAATTTAAAACAACCCATAAATTAACCTTTGAACAATTATGCAGATGGTCAAAATTAGCTTCAATTTACCACTATCGAACATTTAGCCATTACATGACAAATTCTCACAAGTCATCACATGGTATAACAGCTTTTGTGATTATGATAATGATGTAAAATGTTGTACAGAATGTCGAGCCCTGAACATCCCTGAAGAATTGGGCCAAGTGCAGTACGTCTTCACCGACAAGACGGGGACACTCACTGAGAACAACATGGTTTTCCAGCGGTGTTCCATAAATGCTATCGACTATCCCCACCATCCTGTCATCACCACCACTGACAGTCAGGTTGGTATGTGTGTGTATACATGCATGTACAGTCGGCAGCAGGACTTAGTCCTACTCAACTTTAGTGAGAGGAGTATGAGAGTTGACAAATAATATATCTGCTCACATGATCTTTAGTAATAGCCATTTAAACCATACTATACTGATCACCAGGCTCCTCTCATCTGAACTGAGCAGGACAAATTTCTGCTGCCGACTGTACATGTGCGGGAGATTCATTGTAAAGATCATTGAAGTAAAACATGTGCGGGAGATTCATTGTAAAGATCATTGAAGTAAAAGAAAGTTTCAATAACTCATTTCATTTGTCAAACAGAATTGCAAAATATAGGACACCTTTTACCCTTAATTGGATGAAAACACAAGCCATAATTAATTAATTTCTTGCACCACCACAGAAATCTGGCATGCAGGACACATTCTCCCTTAATGAAGACCTACAGGAGGCAGTCTCATCTCTAGAACTGTATAACAGCCAACAACAACAACAACAACACTCGGCCCCTTACACACACACCCACCAGGATGTCCCCCAACCACACCATGACCCACGCCTCCCTTACATGCACCGTCACTACCAGGCCCCCCACGTCAATCCCTACATGCACCACTACCAACAACACCATACGCCCCTTGCCTCTCCATCATCCCTCCGTGACACCCCCAACGAGCGACTCACAGATTTCTTCTTTACCATGGCTGCCTGCAACACAGTGGTTGTGGCCAAACATCCACACCGGGACCAAGTCAGTCACAATTAAGCTTGTTTTATTTATTGTTAATTATTTATTAATTTTTATTACCCAGACATAATTCTCATGGGAACTTTAAATAGACCTGCATGCCACTGTCATTCATGAATGAGAAGATAAAAGGCAGACAAATACTGTACAGAGTCAAGCAGTGACAGTGGCCTCTGATAGTAACAGATGCAACTATTTTTTGTAATGAATTTAACATTTGTAACCAGGCAGTAATAACATTATTATATTGCAGATGAATGCCAGTGGGATGATCATGCCAAGTGAGAGTGCCAACACATCTGCCAGTGAGGGAGGGGACCCCCACAACTCCAACTACCTGTCCTCCACCTCAGCATCCTGGGCTCCCACCAGGGTCCTGCGAAGCATCCTCACCTTCTCCCGGCCCCTTTCCCCCATTGCCTCTTCCCCCCGCAGCACCCCACCCCACACACCCCAGTCATCACCTCGCTACCCACCTTTCCCACCAGCACCACCACCAGCAGCAGCCCACCTCAACCAGTCTCAGTCTTCAACTGGGTCTGCCTCACCATCCCCCTCCATCAGCATCACTCTGAATCCCATGGGGACGAGTGATGGCAAGGAAGTGGGACTGGACTCTGCCTCAGAAGGTCGATCATCACCTCAACCACAGAGACCTTCCCTCCTGGTTGGTTTAAAGGTAAGATAGAGGGAGCATGATCATTGTTTCTCTGCCACAGAGTTGGAAATTGACAGGAATGGTCAGTGGATGAAATTTTATGAGTAATTTTTTTGAAGCGTTATCTTAGATCAAAAATAATAAAGATGGTAAATACAATGTGAAAAAGTAGGAAAGATAGAGATATAGAATCTGTATGGATGGTTACATATAGACAGCCATACAGACAGGCAGTTTGGTAGTCAAATTTATAGATAAAGATGCTGACAGACTGTCAGAAAACCATCATAAGCCCCTCCTCTCCCACAGCCAACACATGTCTATGGCCTGTCTGCAAATGCGGGCTGTGACTCTCGCTCTGTCACCCCGTCACCACTTGACCTCAAACCCATTTACGAGGCTGAGAGTCCTGATGAGCTGGCCCTGGTGGATGCTGCTTACAAATATGGCTTCCGGCTGATGCGACGCTCTCTCCACAATGTCCTTGTCTCACTCCCAGGTACTATACTTTGCTGTGCTGCCCTTGTCTTATTTGATTATGTACTCCTCTCTTCCCAGATACTGTTGTAACTGTACTCTATTGCACTATCTTTGTAATACATCAGTCTTGTTTCATTATGATTTTGTCATCTATAATGTATTTGTCTTCATAATATGTTTTCTTTTTGGAAAAAAGCACGAGTGATGTTCACATACACATTAATCCTTAAAGCTAGCTAACTTATATGATAATATGCTTTAAATAACACCAGATGACATTATATGACACAGGAAATATCTAATTACCAAAGGTTTAAATAGGTCTACCCTCTCACCACCAGGATACGGACTATGTGAGTATGAGGTGCTTCACGTGCTTCCCTTTGATTCCAATCGCAAGCGCATGTCAATCATCGTCAGGCACCCGCTCACCCAAGAAAAAATACTCTACTGTAAAGGTAAGCTGAGAAGAGATGAAACTCCTCCTGTAGTTTGAGTTTCTGTAGCTGATGATATTCACTGAAATATTATAACGGAAAGCTTTGCGCAGTGGCAATATCGTAACCAATGAGGTTGAGGTGGATGCTGCTGCTGAAAGCTAAAACCGTTAGTATTGGGAAAAGATTCAGCCTTACCCTGCTTCCACGTGGCAACCTCGGGTAACACCTTTTTTTACCATTTTTTTTATAAAGCAGGAGGTGGAGCTAAAGGGGGAGGCGGTGTGAGGGATTGAATTTTAGCTTCCCCCACATATAGGTTTTAGTAATTGTATATAATATCTTTTTAGTTTTTAACATTTCTTTTTAACATCTTTTTAACCAGTGTGACCCTTTTCTTAAAGCTGACTGCCCGTGTCCCTCCGAGAATGAGCGCTGCATTGGCCTTGCCAGCCATCAGCGGCCCCCCAGTGGGGGAGTGGAAAGATATGGCTGCAGGCGGGGGGGGGGGGGGGTCTCCGGGTTTCCCTGTGGGGGGAGGGGGGGTGCATGAGAGTGGTAGCAGTGAATGTGAATGGGATGATTGAAAAGACGAAGAGGCGAGAAATAGTTGAATGCTTTAAGAATGGAGGAGTAGATGTGATGGGAGTGACTGAGACACACTTGAAAGGATGGGGAGTGGAGGAGTGTGAGGCTGGAGGAGAGAGTGTGATGTGGGAGGTAATGGAGGGAGGTGTAGTGTGGACAGGAATGAGTGAGAAGTGTAAAGGAAGAGGGAGGGAGGGGTGTGCAGTGCTGGTAGCACCAAGGGTATGGAAGAGAGTAGATGGACATGGATGGTGTGGGACGAGAGTGGCATGGATGACAGGAAAGATTGGTTTGGTTAAGTATGCATGGGTGTGTGCGTATGCACCTGTGAATGAGAGGAATAAGGCGGGGAGAGAGAAAATGAGAGATTTCTGGAAGTTGAATGGGTGTTTGAGGAAGTTTGAGAGTGGGAGGAAGATTGTAATGATGTGTGATATGAATGGGAAAGTAGGAAATGAGAGAGTAGGAAGTATTGTTGGTAAATAGGGTGTGGAAGGAGTGAATGAGAATGGTAAATATCTGGTGGACATCTGTGCTGAGAGGGGGTTGTTCTTGGCTAACACCTTCTTTGAGCACAAGATGATCCACCGGTATACATGGAGGAAAAGGGATGAGAGAGGAGAACAAAAGAGTTTAATTGATTATATAGCAGTGGATGAAAGACTACGGAAAGATGTGATGGATGCGAAAGTAGTGAGAGGAATGGTTCAGTGCTCTGACCATTTTGCTGTTTTAGTAAGGATGAAGGTCAGGGTTAAGTGGGACTACTGTAGGAGGGATGAAGGGGAGAACAAGAGGCAGGTGGCAAGTGGAAGATTGAATGACACTGAGTACAGAGAGGTATATAAGAGGAGGGTGGGTGAGGTGCTGGAGGATGCAAGGCTGAGTATGGGGGAGGGAGTGGGAGTGAATGATATGTATGAAATGTTTAAGGCAATAGTATTGAAGACAGCAGCAGAGGTAGTGGGATATAAGTCACAGAAGAGGGGCAAGAAAGGGAGTGCTTGGTGGTCAGAAGAAGTGAAAGATGCCGTAAAGGAGAAAAGGAAGGCATATATGAGAACATTACAGAGGAATGTGTCGGAAGAAGTGAGAGAGAGGTGGAAGAGAGAATATAATGTATGTAAGAGACAAGTGAAGAGGATGGTGAGTGAGAGTAAAAGGAGAGTGGATGAGGAGTTTGGCAGGAAACTGAGTGAAAAGTTAAAAGAGAACAAGAAATTATTCTGGAAGGAAGTTAAAAGAGAAAGAGGAGAAGGAAAATCTGGTAGTGTGAGAATGAAGAGAGAGGATGGAGTTACTGTGAGTAGAAGTGAGGAAGTGAAAGAAGTGTGGAAGAGACATTTTAATGGTCTGATGAATGGGGGGACGGGAGGCGGTGGTAACATGCATGGGGATGGAGGCAGGTGGTAGGCGACAGGATGTACAGGGAGAATTAGGAAGGGAAGAGGTTAGGAAAGCAATAGGAAAGTTGAAGATGGGAAAGGCACCGGGGGTGGATGGGATAACTGCTGAAATGTTAAAGTGTGGGGGGGAGGTAGTGGTGGAGTGGATGTTTCTTATATGTACATTGGCCTGGAGGCAGGGAGAGGTGCCAGAGGATTGGAGGAGAGCCATAATTGTACCTTTGTATAAGGGGAAGGGGAATAAGGAGGAGTGTGGTAGCTATAGGGGAATAAGCCTTC
This sequence comes from Petrolisthes cinctipes, assembly GCA_033782935.1. Classification (NCBI taxonomy): domain Eukaryota; kingdom Metazoa; phylum Arthropoda; class Malacostraca; order Decapoda; family Porcellanidae; genus Petrolisthes; species Petrolisthes cinctipes. The sequence continues at coordinate 12,758 of JAWQEG010006123.1, forward strand.
TTAGTGTACCGGGGAAGGTGTATGGGAAGGTTCTTACTGAGAGACTGGTTGAAGTAACGGAATAAAGTTAGCGAGGAGCAGGGAGGGTTCAGAAACGGTAGAGGATGTGTGGACCAAATATTTGCATTAAAATCAATAGTGGAGAAATATATTGGGAAGGGTAGAAAGTTGTATGCTGCCTTCATGGACTTGGAGAAGGCATACGATAGAGTTGATAGGAAAGCTATGTCAGAGGTGTTGAGAATTTATGGTGTTGGGGGGTCTTTGCTGAAAGGCATTGAGGCCTTTTATGCAGAGGCAACAGCATGTGTGCGGGTAGAGGGTGATCTAAGTGAGAGTTTTAATATTAGAATAGGGCTGAGACAGGGGTGTGTTATGTCACCATGGTTGTTCAATATATATATGGATGGTTGTATGAGAGAGATGAAAGCCAAAGTGAATGGTCTGGGGGTGAAGTTGAGGCTGAATGAAGTAAATTGGCCCTTGGTGGGAAGTTTATTTGCGGATGACACTGTGTTGATGGCTGAGAGTGAAAAGGAGTTACAGAGAGTGGTAGACGAATTTCAGTCTGTGTGTAAACAAAGGAAACTGAAGGTGAATGTTGGCAAAAGTAAAGTGATGGTGTTTGAGAGAGCAGAAACTGAAGTGATTGACTTTGCTACACCTTACAGAGTGGGAGTACCAACTAGGACTAAGTGTGAGATAACTCTGAGAGGTGAGAGGATGGAGGAAGTGAAGGAGTTTAAGTACCTGGGTACAGTTCTGTGTAAACACGGAAGTATGGAAGGAGAAATTAGGGAGAGAGCAGTGAAGGGTAGACAGGTCATAGAATCATTGGGAAGGATTATGAAGGGTAGAAGTGTGAGTATGGAGGTGAAAAGGGGACTGAGAAATAGTATAATCCTACCAACACTGACATATGCATCAGAGACATGGACATGGAGTAGGGCGCATCAGTCTAGAATAGGTGCTGTGGAAATGAGTTACTTGAGAGGAACTTGTGGGGTGTCTAGGTGGGATGGAGAAAGAAATGAAAGTGTGTACGAGAGATGTGGTATGAGTGAGAAGGCAATTGGTATTGAGTGTGGAGTGGTTGAGAGAGTGAAGCGTAATACACTGAGATGGTTTGGACATGTAGAGAGAATGCAAGGCGAGGAATTTGTAAAGAAGGTGTATGGAAGTGAAGTTGTGGCACCTGGTGTGAGAAGCAGACCGCCGGTTAGATGGCAGAACAGAGTGGAAGAGTATGTAAAGGAGAGAAACGTGAGGGGCAGAGGAGGGCTTGAACAAGTAAGGAGGGAGTGTTGGAACAGGGAGAACTGGAGACACTTCTGCCGTGGCCACCCTCTTGGGGGGAGTTCCCGGAGGGAACGAGGCGTCAGAGCTATAGATAGATAGATAGATAGAAGTGGGAGGTATCTTGATCATGCAATGAGGGAATGTCAGAACCGAATATTGTAAAATTTACTATCTGGACCACCCTCTTGGGAGGAGTTCTAATAGAAAGCAAGGCATAAGAGGTTTAGATGAATAAATAGATCATAATTGGTTAGATTTTGCCACAATATGGTCAGCAAGCATGAATCAGCCAGGCGGATACAACCTCCTGTGGACTTATTCTTTCAAGATAAAAACCATCTTTCATTATACATTCTCTGTGGTTTGATATTTTGTAGCATTCTAATGTGTGAGAGTCCAAGTGAAATATATAATAATAGAAATAGCATAACTGGCCTTGCAATTCCACTCCTTTACTTTCTATAAGTTTTTTCAAATTATCAAACAGACAACCATTTGTGAATGAAACAGACAACCATTTGTGAATATTGCTAAAAATATATTATATTGTTTCCTCAGGTGCAGACTCTGCCATCCTTGACCGGTTAGCACGCACCACTGATGAGTCTGCACAACTGCGCATCCTCCGCACCCACCACCACCTCCACACCTACTCCAAAATTGGCCTCCGTGTCCTATGTATGGCCAAGCGTGTCCTGAGCCCCAGAGAATATGAGGAATGGGCGGGAAGGCACAAGGAGGCTGAGAATGCCCTGTCCAACCGTGAGAACCTCCTCCAAGACTCCTACTGCAGAATTGAGAAGGAGTTTAAACTACTTGGTAGGTGTTGTTGAGAGAAAGAGAGGGAGGGTCATATTATGCATATATGATGCCCATCACATGTATTGCTTACTATATATGATTTTATCAACAGGTGCTTTGTACTGCATTTACCATACTTAAACTGTAAACAGCCTATTGATGTATGGTTATTGCAATTCATGGAAATACTAGTACATCAATGATCAATTTCAGATTTGAGAAGGGTAGTGGAGTAGAAAATGATGTTGTGTATTGTACTGTAGCTTTCATTGATCTTATATCTACTGTCTTACCAGGAGCGACAGGGATTGAGGACCGTCTGCAGGAGGGTGTACCGGAGACAATTCAAGCCATGCGGGGGGCAGGCATCGTAGTGTGGGTGTTGACAGGAGATAAACAGGAGACAGCAGTCAACATTGCTTATGCCTGTGCCCTCTTTGTGCCAAACATGGAAGTAAGATTTAAGTATGTTTGTCTCATAGAAAAAAAAATATTAGATATACTTGAAAAAATGTATCTGTCCCCTCCTTTACATTGTTGCTTACCTTTATACACTCTGCCACACCACCTATTGTTCACTCTTCTCTCCATTTTCACTCTGCTGCTCCCTTTACATTTTGCTGTCTCACCACAGATCATTATGCTCAACGCCCGGAGAAAGGATCAGGCAGAGCGAACCATCCACTTCTACCTTGAACAGATCAAGCAGCGGGAGGAGCAGGCATGGAGACAGCAAGGGGAGGGCAGTAGGGAAGAAGCAGGGATGGAGTTTATGTCTACTCAGGGAAAAGACAACAGTAGTAATGGATTTACAAACCAAATGTCGTCATCTTCAGCGACCTCACCAGCTCAGAGAGGACTGGTGGTGGATGGTAGGACACTGGTGTAAGTAATCTCTAGTGTTGCTGTTGTTTTTAACCTGATTTAGAAAAATACACCCATTCCATAATTCAAATTGTATCTGAGGGTTTTCAGCACAACTTCACATGGGAAAACTTACTTTTTTCTATTAATAAGTCTGTGTTAAATGTATTTGCTTACAAAATCAAGCAGGCATATTGAGTGAAATTTCATAGTTCTTTAATGTTTTAGGAGCTATTTATTTCTTTAATTATAAAGCTTTAGATATCACCAGGAAGAAACTGAGTCTTGTACTTCTTCCACAGTTTTATCCTTGACCGGCGAGCTAATTTAAAGAATGCCTTCCTGGAGCTGGCCGGTCGGTGTGGTGCTGTGTTATGTTGCAGGGCCACACCACTCCAGAAGTCACTCATTGTACGTAGTGCCAAAGATGCCCTCAAGGTCCTCACGCTGGCTGTGGGAGATGGGGCCAATGATGTCTCCATGATCCAGGTGTGTGACGGACTACTGTAGTTGTTTAGTAGTCACCTCTGCTACATGTATTGATTTAGGTGTTGTGTAGGGACATTTTCTTATCCAAGGATGGTTTGGAGTAGATTCACATAAGATCGAGTAGAATCGTCAGACGTACGAGTACAAAGTCTATCCAACATGAGAAAAATAGCTTAAAGCTTTAACCCAGTAACTCAAAAAAGTTGTCTTGTCTTCTTATAACCTTTTCGGTAAGTCCACAGCCTAGCTTTAATATTATTGTGTTTTTGTTTCTAGCGTATCACCAAGCTTATTGTGCTATTAATTGATCATTAAATACAAGTTACCAAAGCATTACTAATCTTTTCTCTTACCCAGACGGCAGACGTTGGTGTGGGTATCTCTGGGTTGGAGGGACGACAGGCTGTGATGGCATCAGATTACGCCATAGCTCGCTTCCGCCATTTAGAAAAGTTGCTGCTGGTTCACGGCCACTGGTGCTATCAACGCTTAACTACCATCATACTCTACTTCTTCTACAAAAATGCTGTAAGTGTGATGTTATTAGGGGGCAAGTGGTGCAAAATACTTTCAAATAACAAAATAGATTTTATGTTCATTGCTGTTACTTAGCTACTAGTGCAGTATTTGTGTGCTTTTCATGACTATATTTATAATATATAGTATAATAAAAATTATGTACTGTGGTCATTTTTTGGTTCTGGATTGTATGGTGTGTGTTTGGGGTTGCATCTACATTTTCAACTGATAATGCGATTGTCAATAGAGGCACCATTACAGGATAAAAATGACTGAGGTTGCATCTTCACTCTTAACAGATATTATGATTGAAGAAATTAATATAGTGCAGTATTATCACTTACCTTTGGCCATTTTACCATGTGTTGTGTTGTTGCAGTCGTTTGTGTTCATCCTGCTGTGCTACCAGGTGTACAATGGGTTTTCTGGCAGCAGTATGATTGACCAGATGTACCTCATGGTCTTCAACTTGCTCTTCACTTCCGTCCCACCCATCTTCCTTGGTATGTCATCATCAGAGGAGTGTTTAGGAATGCTTTTTTTCCTTCATAATTTTAATCACTTACTGAATTCCTTTTCCTACTGTGATATTGTTTTAAATAATCATAGAACATGTGGCCCCCAGCATGGCCAGAATTTGACCCTATGCATCTTTTATGTCCCTGAATATTGAAACTTCTAACACCTTTACCTAAACACTCTTCCATCTCCAGGTATCTATGACCAGGATGCCCCACCAGAGCTTCTCCTGTCCCAGCCCCACCTATACAGTCAGGGGCGGGAGGGCCGGCTCTACCAACCTCACTACTTTTGGCTCAACATCCTGGATGGGGCATACCAGGCTGTTGTCCTCTTCTTCTTTGCTGCAGTGGTGAGTGGTACTGGTGCTGTCCCGAATTGTCTGTTCTAAGTAAATGTGGGGATTATGATCACGATAATAATGATTCTAATGATGACATTGATTATGATCAAGATGATAATTATGATGGAGAGGAGGAGGAAAATATTGCTTTATCTATATCAAAACCATGTCGGAGATCGCAATGACTATGAAGTTAAATGACATACTGTGATTGAAACAAGAATGAGAGTGTAACATCTTTGATCCATCCACTTTAGATACACCAGGACTCAACAGTTGGGATGTTTGAGTTTGGTATGACGCTGACTCACTCTGCCCTCTTCACTCAACTTGCACACATCGCTATAGAATCAAAGTCATGGGTAAGTTTTGTCCTTAAGATAATGTAAGCAGCAAAACATCATCATGGTGTTGAACACTTCCTTAGTTATCCCAGCACACCACCTCACCTTGTGATGAGGGTACATATGTTTTTCCCTCAGTGGTACCTACTGTATGTTTTTCCCTCAGACCGTCATTCAGGTGTTTGGGATAGTTCTGTCACTGGCCACCTACTACGTGTTTGGTGCACTGTATGCAGAGACGTGTGTGGCATGCCTTGGGAACCCCAGCCAGTATGGAGAGCTGGGACACGCCCTCTCCTCCCCGCTGCACTGGCTCACTGTCCTCCTCACCTCCGTCATTGCCATCTTGCCCAGGTGGGGGTTGTTGTACATAAATTTACCATATATTTCTGTCTTTCTTGCAAAACAAAGGGCCTCAAATATTTCTCTTCTCTGACACACACTGTTTTTTATTTACCTCTTTTTTCCTGCCTCACTCAGACATATATTGACTTTTTTTTTTTTTTTCACAATCCTCACTCAAACACACACACTGATATCAATTTGCCTCACCAGATTTGTGATACGGTCTCTCCAGTGCTCCTTCACCCCGGGCGAGGTGACACAGGCAGTGTTGGCATCGAGGCAACATCAGCGTTCGTCCCTGTCAAGGTTATGGGAGTGGTTCATGTCTTGGTGGCGACCCCGGGAAAACCACCATTCCTCGCCCTCTCCTTCATTGTCATCCTATAGGTAAGGAAGCTCCATTTGAAGTGGTACCATTGATGTTAACTAACTGTCTCTGTCTAGTTGTGTTGTGTATCATCCTACAGGTGGTCAATCACTTTACTTCTTTTGAACTATCCCTTTTGTTAAAGCTAGTGACTAATGTAATGACCTTAACTATTGTGCTGCCATAGTGTTTTCTTTGCATTAACTCAGTAAGTTGGTTTCCCTCATGAGCTGTACAAATTAATGACCACAGCTGTGCATTGTAATTCACCCATACAGTATAACTTTCTTGCTGAGTTGATTTGTAGTGGTTTGGAATTGCAAGCTTTTTGTTACATTTTCATTATTTTTTATGTTATCTGTATTAACTTTTGCCAGTAAAAGAAACCCCTACCAGTATTTCGCTTGTCTGAAATAGGTGAAAGCTTTTCGTCCTTTTCTGAGTGCATGTCGACCTTGAATGTCAACAATACAAGTTACTATCTGCATGAACACCAAATGGTTTCAGCAACAGAAATTGAATACGAGGCCACTGATTCCCCCACATCTTGCTCCAGAGCTGGCCACAGTGTCTTAGGTGATTTGTTTCTTGGCAAAATTTACTCCTCCACCTCATGAGCATACACTACTCTAGGCATTATTTTTTTTATTCACATGTCTTTGGCCCACATGCAAGGTACCATACAAAAAAGTTGAGTCGGACAAGAAACAATGACTAGTACAGCTGCTTTATACTTTATGACAGGGAACCACCATACCAGATATGATTATTGCCTTGTCCAGTAATTAGATATATATCCTTGCCTGTTCTGTCCTCTTTTCTATATTTGATGTACTCATACTGCCTTCACATTAATTTGTGCCCACATCACCACACATCACAGCTTATTCCTGCTTCCAGACTCCAAATCTACATTCATTTCTAGACCTCATCATTATTCACTTTGTCTGCTATCATCACATCAGGTGCTTCTGAGAGACAATATGTACTGTACTGACCTTTCTGATGAAATTTGCACAACATTTTATAAACAGTGATGAGATAATGATGATTGTAAAAATACATATGTAGAAAGCAAGTCTTGCTACCCTTAGTTTCAGGTTTTGAAGTAGTTAGTAGTAGTAGTTATTGTTATAGAAAAATTAGTAATACTGTAGTTGTTGTGGAAAAAAAGTTAGTACAGTAGTAGCAGTGCGATTATACTTTACGAGATCTGAAACTGGCAGCTTTTAGAGTACAGTATAGCGGATGAACACTATTTGAAAAGCCAAAGGTGATACATACTGTATACTCCCTAGTGTCATTATTATTTAATCAAATTACCATTTTTTAAAGTAGACCCTTTGTGATTTAAAAAATGCAAGATTGCTAACTGATAATTACCTAAATACTAGCTGAGAAATCATGTCAATGTCACAAATGCAGATTCAAAAGCCAAAAATTTGGTAATCTTGGGTCAGTTTTACAATGACTGTTTTCTCTCTATCTGTGGGGGACTGAATATGGGTGCAGTACACTGTTGAGTGTCTAATGGATATGCACTTGGGTAACTCTACCCAGTACAGTACAGTACTTTGGTTACATATCGGCACATTGGAAATTATGTGGTGATATTCTTGGAACAAATTTTTTTTTTTTTTCCACTATCACTTTCTGAAACATCAGTGAAACTTCCAGTACATGAAGCCACTGATTCTGAATGTTGCCTTGTCACACCCAAACCCTAAACACTATAAAGCCTGGCTCCTGAACCCTTATCCATCTCACCACCACAGGACACGGGCGCCCCAACACTTTACCTAGCCCTGAGGGGGTCAGGTTGGGAAAGTGCTAACTTTGTGTGGCCAGTGGTACTTCCTCTTACCTCCCAATAACTCTTCATTCCCATACTCCACCCCTTCCATCCTCACCTCATTCTCACACTTACCACCTTTACTTTGCTATACAGTACAGTACTGTACTTCCCTCCCATCTATTCTTATCTCATTCCAACATAGCTCCCACAACCCACACTGTGCTGTATCTTTCCAAACAATCTTGCACTCCAACTTTCCTTTATCACCACTCTCAAAAACTACTCCCCTACTTTAAATTAAATACCAATGATATGCTCCCACCCCCCACCTCACTCTTCTATTTCATTCCCAAATCCATTCTTAATCCACCTCGCCTCATCCCATCCCACTCTCACACCCCAGTATAATGCCTGGTGCTTCAAAGTCAATATTTATGCAATTGTAAACAATTGTGGAGTTACTTACTATGTAGAATTACATAAATTGTAGTGGTGAGAATTAGAGATTACTTTTATATGTCATTCACTTTTGTGTATTAATAACCATGTTATTGTTTGCTCAAGAAAAGTTTGGTTGAGCAGTCAAAATACAGATAAGTGCTGAAGTTCAGGGTAACAAAGGCAATGTCAATATTCAACCGCAAAACCAAACCGTGACTCCTTGTTACCTATACACCCTAATTATATTTTTGCTGGTGAATTGGAAGCTACTAATTCCTTCAAACTGTTTGTACCAGGAAACAGATACATGCCAGTATAGATGGTATATATCCTGGCAGTTTGGAGGAATATGTAGCCTCCAGTTTGCTAACATAATCCTATCCCTCTTAAAGAATGACAATGCATTGCTCATAAAAGCCTTAGCATGTGATGTGTCTCTGTATGGGTTAGCACTATCCCTTCCCTGACCCCCTCCCTCCCCTCCCTGTCTGTCTGCCTGCCTGCCTACCTGCCTGACTGACACCTTCCTGGTCTTCCAACAACTGTATCCAGGTTTGTCTTCCTTCAACTGTTGAGCAAATGTTTCATGAGCATCTATTTCCTACCTTCCCTGTCCTTCGGTCTGGAACCAAAATTGCCTGACTGATCAGATTCAAGGGTGTCTGTCAACCTGTCCATTGAGAGGGAATTGAAGGATGACCATAACTTTAGTTTGACAGAGGAGAGGGAGAAATGTGCTCAAGCGATACCTGCTCTACTTTCCTGTGTTTCAGTCTCCAGGAAACTTTGTACGATTAATATTTGTGATGGTAATCTTGACACGTACACTATTCAGGGGTCATTATTGATGAGAGGTGCAAAGGGCTGTCAAACCCAAAGGACATAGGCAAGGTAAGAAGTTTTACATTCCATTGGTGTGTCCTTTTTTCTCTACTAAAATTTGTAGGATGTGAAAATACACTGTAACTGCTACAATCCTAGTTACAGTTTCTCCACTCTGGTAATATTTTAGTTACCTAAAATCTTGGCTCAGCTATATCTGCATTTACTTTATATTTCTTTCTGATTTGGACTTGGATTTATAATTGTACATTCTGGCTTCAACTTGTATTGCTGATAATCCTTCATTCCAATGTCAACTTGATATAACTAATTGTGTTTTTCAGCTTGGACATACAATAATTACACACTTGACACTTTACTGATCATTGGTGTTACTAATTGTGTATTTCAACTTGGACTTTTGATAATCATGCATTCCAATGTGGAGTAATGAAGTATTTTGAAAGTTCATCTTGTTCATAATTCTTCATTCCTTTTTAACTCATGGTATATTTTTTTTTTACTTTGAACTGCTAATGACAACTTTTTTTTCATCCGTGCATGCGTGTGTGTAGAATGAGGCGAGGGTCAAGAGGGATAGGATACCACGTAGAGGGAGGGGAGGAGTTGGAGGAGGATGGGGAGGCCTTCAGTTCTCTTGTCACCACCACTACCATTCTCACATGCACACAAGAGGAGGAAGCGTAGTGGGGGATGTGAAGTGTCTCCAGAAAAATTATATTGCTTAGTTGTTAAACCTGGCAAAAATGTACTGGCCCCCTCATTAATTCCTTGACTTTTCAGTAAATGTAATGCAATCCAAGACAAATTATACCAAACATTTGCACAACTAGATCTTATCTGCAATTTAAAAGCACTGGAAGATATGTAAAACATAATATGTCTAAGGTCATGATACTTAGAAAATCGGTGCATATTCACCAGGATAAAAAAAAAGTGGGAAAACCTGAGGAATAAGTGGGAGTGTTAACATACCAGGAGCAAATGCAGTGTTGCAAATTAAACTGAAGTGGATAGATGTGAAAAGTAGTAAGAGGAAACGAAGTGTCATGGTTAAATATGATTCACAATTGGAAAAAGTGAAATTTGCCATGCATAGGCCTATCATGAAAGAAAAAGTTCCTTATTATAAAGAAGTGAGATAGAGTGGCTGTAAGGAGTGGAGAGTTACTTATGAAATAATAAGGAAGAGGATAGAGACGTGAGGTCGTTTGCGCCAGTTTGGTGAACAGGCTGGAAGAGTACAACACGAGGGAGAGAAGTGGTTCATCGTGTGAGGAGGAAGTGTTGGAACAGGGAAATCTGGTGACTTCTGCTGTGGCCATCCTCTTTTGGAAAGTTCCTGGAGGGAAATTGGCATGCGAGCTATAGATAGAAAAACAAACATGATAATAAAATGTTAAAGGTGGCAAAGACTACTTAGAATTTAGAACTACAGGGTAGTATAGAAAATCATCCAAATCAGAACACTCTGAATTTTGAGGTGATATGGGAACAAACATTTGTGAAAAATGAGAAGCATGGCTTGAAACTAAGTTTGGTTCCAAAGAAAATTACTACGGTACACAAAAAGGAACCTTTAAGGAATTATTTAAGCTTTCTTTCCTGATATTGTGATGATAGAATGATAATGGAACCTCAGGAATATAATGAGATTTGTGATGAGAGTGAGAGAGGGAATAAATGTGAGTGAACAAGGTCATTTGACAGGCTGAGTGTGTGAATCAGAATACTTAAAAAATTATTACATAGTATGGGAAGTAAAGGAGACCCTTCTATAATTAATTTGTGTGGTTATATGTGTGTGCATCCAACTGTATGTTTTGCAAGTCTTATATCCCATTCCATACTGAAACTACTTTATAATCTGTAAAATGCATTGATACTTCAATTTAAGGAGGCTGTAGTAATAATTTCTAGTGTCAATTTCATCACCAATACTTGACAGTCTTTATAACCAGCACAGTTTATAGTGTTATTCATTGACATTGCAGTAACTACTGGTATTATTTTACCATTTGCACTTGGGATCCCCCAAACAATCTGGTTTCAAAGAGCTGTGACAAAATAACTTTCTGTGATAGAGAACATGGAGTTATTGGACACGCCACATACTGTATAATGAAATACTGTAGTTTGTGTAATCAAATAAAATTAGAAAAACTTGAATATGTTGGTGGCAAATTGATAGGCTGAACACTGTGCTTCATAAAGTGATTTTGACCATACTGAGTCAGTGTATTCCTTCGTACAGTTTGGAGTGGCAACCAATTCACCTATAGCATCACAAGCTCATCGACTTGCCTTAAATCTCGACAATACGTACATGCCTTCTACTACTAGTGAAGTCTCCAAACCTATGGTTACAATCCATAGTTTCTGGCCCACCCAGATTCAATGAAGGAGAATTTTGATTGCTATGACTATGTTGTTTAATTGGAAGCTACTGATCCCTTCAAATTATGACAGAAAACATACTACATGGTATCTTAGTATTCAAGTTATGTTTCCTGGCATAGTTTGTAGGAATAAGTAGCCTCAAATTTGCCATCGGTATCTTACCAACTTATAGCAAGATATCCCCCTTTATACAACAAGACTGTGCAGCAACATCCTTGTTTAATGTTCATTAGTGTGTACATTCTACCAAGCTACGACACAAGTCACATCATATCCCAATGATGTTACAGGAGTGGGCTGGAAAGTTTGGAATGTGTCTAATATCTCCCATTTCTGCCTTAGAAATAGTGTAGTGAAAATCATTGTGTATAGTCGACAATAAATGCCTTCCTAAGCCTTTTAAGAGGATAGTACAGTGTTGGTAAATCTGGAGTAACTGATTCCTCCAAAATTTTCTAAGCAACAGGCCATTATTTTTATTAATCTGGTCCTATTTTCTGACATACTTTGGAGAAATCAAGGTGCTCTAATGTACCAAAAGTGTATTACCCCCATAATAGCTACTGTAATCTCCACTTTGGATATTGGCTCTACTTATACAGGCATGACCATCTTCTATAAGTTATAATTTATACCAACTACAAAAGACCCACAAGTGCTGAATGGAATGTTTTCCTCTTGATCAAGGAAGGTGAATGTGTCTTAAATTGTGCATTGCTATAAGGCTAGTGTTATATTTTTAGAATATCTTAACTTAGAAATACAAGACAATAATTGTGCCATCATGATGCAAGAAATAGGTTCAGTTGCAAAGAATGTATGCTCTTACAGTCCCATACTAAACATAAAGACATACCAACAGTTGGATACGAAACACATGCTGTGCTGTACCAGGGCCGGTATTTATTAAGCCTCTCAGAATACGCACTTGTTTGTATGTTTGCATTACTGACCTCGCCAGTGGAGCATTTTCCACCTCATGAAGTAAGAGACTATGTTATGGTTTCAAAGAAGTGACAGGTTCTAGGCCTTGCCATGAATTAATGTTTACGAACAAACATTTAACTAAGGAGTAAACTTAACTTTAATAAATATGCCCGGGCCCTGATTTGTAATAGAAGTAATGTCTGTTCTTTGTGCAATTATTATTTTAGCCACTGTACTTACTGCTTGTGTAACCTGCTCATAACTTCTTTAGTGAGCAAATGCACTGACCTGACTTGCCACTTTCAACACTGTCAGCCTTGCTCTTAGAAACTTTGTTGCAACTGTGGGTACAGAATTTTTGGGTATTGTATAAAGTATACAAGTAATTTGGTGAGCATAAGTAAGTTGTATAAAGTTGATCCTAATTACTTTCCTCAATGTATGTTTTGAGGAGCATAGGAACTGTGATGCTAAAGACCATGAATACAGCTATAATCATATATTTATCTATAGCTGATGGGGAAATGTTTAATGATTTGCATTAATTTGCCTTCCTATGATTTATGAAATGAAAAATTATACTGTACTGTACTTACATTTGTTAATTTTCCATGCACATGATGCTTAATACCATTTTCAAGAACTGTGTGGAGCTTCAGATCCTGGTATACATATCTGATGGAGTGTCGGTACCACACAGTACCATTGATAATGATAAGAGAGTAGATATTTATTTAAGAGTATGTAAATAAATACTAATTCTATGGTACAATATGTAAATGGCATACCAACTGATAATCAGGTATACAACTTAGAATAACATAAGGGAATCGGTTGCCATGATATTGTTCTTAAATCTGGTCCTTCGGAATGCATGCAAGAAAAGTCCCAGGCTGCAAAACAATTACATGTATGATACTCAAAATTTCCACCACACCAGTTGTCATTATAATATCACCCAGGATTTTTCTTGCATGAGGACATTCAAAGGCACAACTTAATCTGCTGTGTTTCAACCAACTTTATATTAATTACTTGAAGATCATGTGTGAGAGAAAGTAAGAAAGTGTGATGAAAACATTGACTGAAGGTGATATTTGTATATGTGAGTGAGTGGTAACAATATACAGTACTGATATCACAGATACAGTACTTATAAAAGTGAAAGGATACAGCATCATGAAATAGAATAAATCTTAGTTTTTGAAATATACCGTAACTTAGGGCATTAAGTTGTGTACTGTCCTTATCTAGCATCCAATATATCTACTTGGAAATGGTATCCATACCTGTATATATTATTTGTTATTTCAATACAGAACTTTCATTTAAGATTCCCAATAATGTGTAAACTGATAAGTTACTATTAATATACTGTACCATGGGCATGCATTGTGTGCCAACATATTTAGTCATTAACCCTTAAAGCACGGGGATGTTTATGCCTAGCCACCTCTGTTTTGCAGGCCTAGACAGCAAAAAGTAAACTAACCTATGTCGGCTCATAGCATCTAAACTGCTAAACCTAGATAAATAAATGTTACATGATATTGAAGTACAAACCTTTGCTGTCTTTAGATGTCCTCGAGATGTCAATGCGGATATACTTGTATGTTGGACATGTAGCCAGCTCAGAACAAACACCACTCAAAACACACTTTTACACTCCTCTGAACTTTTCAATGACGGTTCCACACTCTTATTTCATCATAAAACGTGTCAAAATAACAGGTTCCACAACCACAATGCCATATATAACGTCACTGTCGCTCACTCTCTCACTCACATTTTCTCCCACTAAGTGTCATTTATACTTCTCACACACTATACACTGTCACTATCAGAAATAATATAAAAAAAAAAGCATCACTTTTGCTGTACAGTACATACTTTTCACTGAACAATATTAGCAGCACTTTTGCTACTCATATACTTTTCACTGACATGGTTAGGCTAGGCAGCAGGCATCCTCTCAAAGTTAGCAACTGGGCTAGACAGCAAGAGGAGATGTAGGAGCACGTATGACTGCAGGCTAACTTGCTAGAGAGCCCAATCAAACAAATCAGGCGGGTCGCAAATTTGAATCTGGCTCAGGTCTCAAATGCAATCACCAGCAGTGTACGGAACACATGCGAGAAGAGAGCAGTTGCAGTCACCCGCGTTCTAAGGGTTAATTGGAGGTTATTATCCTGTCATTTGATTTGACACAGACCTGAATACAAATTTTGGATTAAGAGTGTTTGTAAATCATTACAGACTATGGTTGTGATGATGATGTGTGTAATACAGTACACTGTACTGAATTGCAGTACACTGTACTGTATTGTGATTATAATTTCCAGTTTCAATGGCTTTGCTTTAGGGACTTATTACCATACTTTGTAGTAATTCTTTTTTTGTTTTGTTTTTTCACTTTTCCTGATGTTGTTTTATTGATAATAAACTATCAATGAAACTCTCAATATGCAAGCAAAGTGATGATCCAGGTAATGACAATGGCTAATCCTATGGCCAATATCGTATCTAGCTAACCATCGTACTGTCAATGTCACAGCCTGAGCATGGATTTTCTCGCATGTGACTCTTGGCAACAAGTTTCTGCACTGAAAGCAAAACATTTCTTCCTTTACTGTATTCTAGTCAGTCTAAGGTTTGTTTACGTGATACTGGTCATGCATTCCACTCGAGTGTTGCATCACATGGCTGAGGGAGGTTATATATATTGTAAAGAGTGAAAATAATAACCGAATCCAAGACCCAACATGCCTCCAACCTGTCATATGTTGAGTCTGTTCAGAGTTTTGGGATGAATTTTCTCTACCCTCTCGTACTGTACCTCATTTACATACAGAAAATGACACACAAGTATATATGTTAGGATTCTGTGTATGTAACATAAACTTATGTATCTAATGAGGTTTTATGGGTTTGCCACTGAGGTAAAAGAGAGATATACTATACATTCTTCATGCCAAACCTCTGCCAAGACCATTGTAAATAAGATAGTTAATGATAAGCAAGTAATTTTTTACAGTGCTGATAATATTTGTGGGTATTTTATAATATCAGGAAAGTTGTTCATGATGGTGAATGTTTTGAAATGATTTGGTAATACCTTACATGGAATAAAAACATGTTGCTGCTGCACAAATTATATTGTGTAACAAAGTTTAATTGAAAATATATTTATAAATAAACTATTTTAATGTATTTAGTCTTTCTTGATACCTATCTATCTATCTATTTATCTATAGCTCTGACGCCTCATTCCCTCCGGGAACTCCCTCAAGGTCCAAGGGGGTAGCCACGGCAGAAGTGTCTCCAGTTTTTCCTGTTCCAACACTCCCTCCTTACTTGGTCAAGCCCTACTCTGCCCCTCACGTGTCTCTCCTTTACATACTCTTCCATTCTGTTCTGCCATCTAACCGGAGGTCTTCCTCTCACACCAGGTCCCACAACTACACTTCTATACACCTTTACAAACTCCTCACCTTGCATTCTCTCTACATGTCCATACCACCTCAATGTATTACGCTTCACTCTCTCAACCACACCACACTCAATATCAATTGACTTCTCACTCATACCACATCTCTCATACACACTCTCACTACTTTCTCCATTCCACCTAGTAACTCCACATGCTCCTCTTAAGTAACTCATTTCCACAGCACCTATTCTAGACTGATGAGCCCTCTCCATGTCCATGTCTCTGATGCATATGTCAGTGTTGGCAGAATTATACTATTTCGTAGTCCCCTTTTCACTTCCATAATCACACTTCTACCCTTCATAAACCTCCCCAGTGATCCTATGACCTGTCTACCCCTCATTGCTCTCTCCCTAATTTCTCCTTCCATACTTCCATGTTTACATAGAACTGTACCCAGGTACTTAAACTCCTTCAATTCCTCCATCCTCTCACCCCTCGGAGTTACCTCACACTTAGTCCCAGTTGGTACTCCCACTCTGTACGGTGTGGCAAAGTCAATCACTTCAGAGTCTGCCCTCTCAAATACCATCACCATACTTTTACCTACATTCACCTTCAGTTTCCTTCGTTTGCACAAGGACTGAAACTCATCCACCACTCTCTGTAACTCCCTTTCACTCTCGGCCATCAACATCAAACATAAATAAGAATAATTTCCTGAAAAATATCAGGGTACCTTCAGTTAGTATCATAAAAACTTACTAAGCCTCCTCCAGTATATGATTGACCCCTTCATGTACAGTAAGTCACAACCACCGTTACAACTCCCCTAATCACCAAGGATGAGAGACCTCTGTTTATATCCTTGCCCAGTAAATCCCACTGTGACTTATAAGCCCCTTCCCCACGAGAGGCAAAAAGACGGCGGGCACGGGCAACTGAGTGAAATTCTCTCGCTTTTTACCAGTGTTACCAGATCAAACAGTCTCTGGCAGCCATGGAGGTATAAAGGGTGGAGAGGCCCGCAGCCGCGCGCTTGTACAGACTCAGTGAAGCCTCTTCCGCCATGGTGGTGTGGGCATGTGGGCAGAGGGTCGCGCGCTGAGTCAATGATTTACTAGTTATTTTTCCCCCTTTTTTCATTGTTTATACCCATAAATAACTTTCAGATGTGTGAAATTAAACTACTGCTTACTCTTAGCCATTTATTACATATCAACAAGATTTAATATTGAATTACATACCACTGAATAATACTAATTTATTCATCCTAGTTCTGCTTTTCACCCCTTTGAGAGATGTGTGTGGTGCAGTGAACTGTTTGGCTGCATATCTATATCTGACCTGCAGATAGGTCTCAGCTACAGCCTTTATTAGGAGTACTAGATAAGATAATCTACAGGATCACTATCTGACATATGTCTTACCAAACCAGGGAAAATAGTCTTTCCCTGGAACCCTTACTGTACAAAAGTTACTATGTAGTGGCAATCATACCCTGACACCTTTGAATATGGGTGCTGAGCTTTGCAGAGTAAGACTTTCTCTCTGGATTTCTTTTCACATATAAGACATACGGTATAGTAACAACATCTTTGGATGGAAAAGATAGATGGCCTTTGCTTTTTACAGTTATTAACTTGTGAGTTTCATTTATATTTTGGTGAAACAGAACACTGCAGCATATCTCACACCTTAAAGTTTTCTTTAGTTTTGAAATAACAAAGCCAGCTATACAGTATATGCAATAATTTGTTCAGAGTAAGGAGAGAGCACACTGGCTGAACATAAACTTTCATAATCAACTTCAGAGTGTATATTAATCTCTTTATTTTCATTAGCTGCATCATTCTCTATGATTCTGTTTTTATTGAGAGAACAGTTGATGACACTACTTGATGGAACGTTCATGTTAGAAGCCTGTAGATAGTGACTGGAGGCAGTAAGGATTGGTACACACTCCAAAGGTATACAATTCCCAAGAGTTACTTCCTGAATTTCACAGTGTGTTAATTAATACTGATTCAGCAAAGCTTATCCCAAAGTAGAACCCTGACCTCACCCTTTACACGTTGGTTAAATGGGAATTCCTTCACAATACACACCTACAAAACTGAAAGACCTACATTATTTTACAGTAATAAGAAAGTCGTGATGCGAGACCAGATTATTTCCACTTAGGAAAGTACTTAGTAGAAAAAAGTCGCCTTAGGAAAATATTTTGTAGGGAAATAACCAGTTTGCACATAATCTTACCACAGGAAATAACAAAATACTTCTATAGGATTATACCAGGCAAACGCTCCCTTAGCCCACATCAATATGGCCAACTGACAGTTCTGTGGCTTCAAATCCGCGCGGCTGCGGGCCTCTCCACCCTTTATACCTCCATGCTGGCAGCCATTGGCCACTTGTGCCCGCAACTCACCCACAAAATTGGTAACTGTCTGCCCGAAGTTTATTTGCCTCGTGTGGAAGGGGCTTTACCATGCAATAAGAGGAGAGAGATATGAAGGGGTAAATGAGGATGCTTTATTTTTTTTTATTACAATAAAAACCAATACAACAGAAGAGAAAATCTATTAGCTAAATCAATAGAGCTTCATAAAAGAAAACAAAATACATAAGAGAAAATATTCAGTAAGAAGGAAAGTAAAATAATTAGTACTAAGCCTAGAGGGATTATTAGGTATGAGGGCAAGCATGGGAGAGGTAGAATGAAGATAAACAGGAGAAAGAGGAACAAACTACAAAGAAAAGTTATAAATGGAGTAAAAGACAGGTATGCAACAAAAAGCAATACCGTATAATTTTCTTTGAGCCCAATAGTACAAAATAACGTTACACTGGACACAATCCCTCTTACCCACCAAACGCTAGTACAGTTTGCACGAGACACTTGTTGGTAAATGGGCTGGAAAATTAAAGTACTATACAGTACTGTCACATTACGAGTTAATGTTTTTCTGCTGGTTAGTTGTGAAGATTTTAAGGGTGAGCTGGGAACACACACACACGTCAGTTATTTTTCTTGTCTGAAATTGTGTGTGTGTGTGTGTGTGTGTGTTGACGTCACAAGGTACAGGCGAGTGAACAGAGCCAGGCTTTATTTAATCTGATACTTGCCTGACTGTCCCCTTCCCCCCTCTCTCTCTCACGTACCCCACGTGATGATTTCCCTGTTATGTCTCCCTCCCCATATGTCACCTTAGTTCCTAGTAACAATGTTGACTCATTGTGTGTATAGATTATCCTCACGTCTTTTTCATGCTCTTGTCTCCTTCCATGTGTCTGTTCCCCTTTTATTTGTCCTTTTCCTTGTACCGTCTTAGTATCAAATGCCTTATCAATAAGCCAATATACTGGTACGTGTACTAGTTTTTCCATAATTAAATTATTATTTGTACAGTACTACCATCAAATATTACGTAAACTTTGCCACGTGTGTTACTTGAGTGAGGACAATATATTTTGACCTTTAAAATTTCAGCTACGAAAAATATTTTCCCTCAGCCCTCTACATCATGATATACTGTAAACATCTTTACGCACCAACGAAAGCGTTCAGAACACAAAAGTTTGCAGAAATGGGTTCAGTGAAGTGTGGGCTTTGTGGTGAGCTGCTAACACTAACTGGAAAAGGATTTTTTATTTGTTAATATAACATTAACTTTATTTTCTTCTTGGGTTTTGATTTATATTATTTCATTATCACCTATACATTTTCATTGGTTTGGACTTGTATTATTTTAACACCTTTAACCGCAGGCTGTCACTGGAGATAAAAAAAACCACTAACCAGTCATTGTATATATAAATTATATATATAATAATATTATGTTGATTGTAGACAGATAAGCAAATTTCAATAACATCACACATTCACTACGAGTTTTACATTGAAATTACCCCCGGTTAGAAAATACTTATAACCTGTCCAGTCATGATCAAAAGTCTTGCATCCGTTAAATTGGTGTGAATCTTATAAATTAACCAACATTACACACAACAACAGCTACAGTTTAATACCAAATTCTCTACATGTCCTGCTATTGGCTTTTTATATCAATGAATGTTTATTTTTTATCTATTTATCGATTTCTTGCCTTTGTTCCGGCTACTTATATTCTAGTACCCCCTACCCCTACCATTATTCACCTCCCCTGTCACCCTATCCCCTCCCTCAGTTCTCTAATCACCCCACTACCAACCCCCTCCTCAGTAATTCCCTCTCCCTGCCCTTCCAATCATCCCTCTTCCAACACTACAGCACCTCAGTAGGCCAAGGAGTAGGTAGGCCTATTAAATTTCTGCCCCAATAACACCTATTTACCTCACCCCTCACCACAGCGCCTATCCTCCTCCTCTTCCTCCTCCCAATACTTACCATCACTTTCACTCCATCCATCCACCATTCCCCTTTTCCACACTGGTACCCCCAGAAGGATATGCCCCCTATAACTATCCACCTCCTCTTAGCACCCCTCCCCCCCCCCCCCGCACACCTATCCTTGCTTTCTAACCTCTTCTACCCCCTTCCTCTCTCCCTCCTCTCCATGTTTTCTATCCCTTGCTCCTCCCCTCCTTTCTATCCCCTCCTACCCCCTTCCTCTCTCCCTCCTTTCAATCCCCTTCCTCTTTCCCTCCGTTCTATCCCCTTCCTCCTTTCTATCTCACCCTTTATCCTTCCCTCTTCTAGTCTTCACCCTCCCTTTCCTCCTTCCTCCTTCCACCACTCTCTCCTTTCAATCCCCTGTTCTATCACCTTCCTCTTTCCCTCCTTTCTATCCCACCCTGTTTCCTTCCCTCCTCTCCCTTCTTTCTATCCCTCTTCCTCCTTCCAATCCCCTGTTCCATCCCCTTCCTCTTTCCCTCCTTTCTATCCCACCCTGTTTCCTTCCCTCCTCTCCCTTCCCTTCCTCCTTCCTCCTTCCCACCACTCCCTCCTTTCAATCCCCTGTTCTATCCCCTTCCTCTTTCCCTCCTTTCTATCCCACCCTATTTCCTTCCCTCCTCTCCCTCCTTCCCACCACTCCCTCCTTTCAATCCTCTGTTCTATCCCCTTCCTCTTTCCTTCCTTTCTATCCCACCCTCTTTCCTTCCCTCCTTTCTATCCCCCTTCCTCGTTCCCTCCTTTCAATCCCCTGTTCTATCCCATTCCTCTTTCCCTCCTTTCTATCCCACCCTTTTTCCTTCCCTCCTGTCCCTCCTTTCTATCCCCCTTCCTCGTTCCGTCCATGCCCCGCCCCCTAGCTGCGTCAGAGGCCATGCCACCTGTTGCGTCGTTCTCTAACCTGTAGCTGGCTGGGTCCCCTTTCGTCCCCCCTCTGTCCCTCACCACCACCACCACCACAGCCCTCTCTCTCTCTCTCTCTCTCTCTCACTTGCTCGCTATAAGCTCCCCATTTCTGCTCAGCTCGCCTCAGTCAGTGCTCCGTTCGCCTTGGGTGCCATTGGATCGCCGCACACCACCACGCTTTCGCCTTCACAGCTTCCCCTCCACCCCCTCCCTCCCAGTCTGTCAGTCAGTCAGTGAGTTAGCTATTTGATTGTACTGTATATATTCTTAAATTTGTTGTGGTTTTTCTCTTGTTCTCTCTCTTTCCCTGTCTGTCTCTGTGTCCTTTAATTAATGGTAGTTTTAATCAGTCAGTCAACTGCTACGGTGTTCTCAATTCAGTCAATTAGGCTATACACACACACACACACATACTCTCTCTCTCTCTCTCTCTCTCTCTCTCTCTCTCTCTCTCTCACACACACACAGACCAGTAATTATGCTCATATTCTAACTACCATTTCCCTGTTAACTCCATACCTCACATTTACCCCTTTCAATAAATTGTGTACAGTACCACGCCATCGTCAATTAACACCATGAATGAATGTCCTTGCATACGGCAAAATGATTGATTTATAGGATTCACTCAATTGACTCACTCTCATTCACCCGACGCAGGACTTTTGCTCTCACGAAATTCTACGTTTTCCGAGACTGACTATTTGAGGTTTACTTTTTGGGTAAGTATAGATTTCTTGTAGTACTTGGTCAATGTACCCTGGTTAGAACAAGCTGAGGTAGAAACAAGATGATGGAGAGAGAGAGAGAGAGAGAGAGAGAGAGAGAGAGAGAGAGAGAGAGAGAGAGAGAGAGAGAGAGAGAGAGAGGTGGGGGGGGGGGGGTGTTGATTTTGTAATGATAGCACACACACAAACACACGAACCTTTTCCCATCGACCCCTTCAACTTCCCCCCATCCAATCCCATCACCCCTTTGTTTATTCCTCTCTCTCTCTCTCTCTCTCTCTCTCTCTCTCTCTCTCTCTCTCTCTCTCTCTCTCTTATGGTTCTGCACCCTTTAGAAGCCGACCTGACCTCTTTTCTCTCTTCAAATGCCTCTCCATTATATATTTCTTTCTCCTTTGATCGTGCTTGCTGTCCTTGTCCTCTGTATGTCTCTCCATCTCCTCACTTGTGGTATAATTAAAAGTCTTTCTGGTGTTCATTCCCCACAATTCTAATCTAATCTTATTTGCCTCTTAAAGAATAGGAAGTAAGGAAACCATTCAACACTATATATAGCAAGTTCGTGGGGAAATAATAATTGCTGATGTCTCTGTCTATATCAAACTTCACATACATTCTCCCTCCCAAACCCATCACCAAACATTATGTATGTACACTCGTGATACGTAATCCCTGACCAGAGACGAACGGCAGGAGGCACCACACACACATACCCTGCATTCGAACTCAGCCTCTATAGGTGTACTGGGTGGGGAAATGAGTAATACCAGGCGATTCGAAGCTTTCTGCTCCTCACATTCTGGTCAGAAATTATTTATCAAGAGTGTACTATACTATTGCAGCCAGGAGGTCGTCGCCACTTTCGTCCTAGCATACTTTGGAGGAATCGGTAGCCTTCTAATTAATCAACAAGAGAATCTCCCCTTAAATGACACTAAAAATGATTGATTAATAGTCCCAGTAAGTAAGAGTTTGAGGATGAAATTAATGACCGAGGATTATAATGACTATTGGTTGTAATAATTAGCGGTCAGAGTTGAGAATGAAACTAATGACCGAGGATAATAATGACTTGATGTTGTAATAATTAACGGTAAGAGTCGAGAGTTAAATTAATTAATGCAGGTAATTTTGATTCAGCAGATATTTATTATTCCTCGGAGTAATTATCAATAAAAGTTAGCCAATGTTAATAAGAGCGGGTAATTAATTATGCCTCGGTGTAATTAGCAGTAAGAGTTAGCCTACATTAATAAGAGTGAGTAATTATGCCTCGGTGTAATTAGTGGTAAGAGTTAAGACCAAACTTAATGCTCGGCTCAAAATTATAACTTTTGGTGTGATTTTTTTTTTTTTTTTTTTTCTAAGGGGATGTGTAGGTACTCTCTTCATGAATTGGAGTGACATGATTCCTCCAAAGTATGTCAGGAAACGGGACCAGATGAACAAAATTAATGGTGACCTGTTGGCTGGAATAGTTTGGAGGAATCAGTTACTCCAGATTTACCAACATCTCCCCCTTAAAAATGTTGAGAAAATTTCGTATATAGGGCTGTTAAATTCTGCAATCTTTGTCATGAAACACGTCAGTATCTTGTTAATGATACAGTATATGCAGAAGGAGTCTGTTTTGGAGCACAGTTTGGAGGCACCAGTAGCCCTACAATTATTTTCACGATAGACCTACAATTATTTTTACGATAGGCCTACACTACCGACTTAAGAATCAGTTACTAATTTCTCTCTCTCTCTCTCTCTCTCTCTCTCTCTCTCTCACACATAACTGTATAGTTAGAACAATACCACCCCCCCCCCCCATTTGGTATTCACTAAGTTCGTACATGTGTGTGTGTGTGTGTGTGTGTGTGTGTGTGTGTGTGTGTGTGTGTGTGTGTGTGTGTGTGTGTGTGTGTGTGTGTGTGTGCTGATTCTAAAGATAAGTTTGATACCGTTTCCATTGATCTGGAAGCTCTTTGACGTGTGTAGTGTGGTGTGGGCAGTATGTGTGTATACGCATGTGTGTGTGTGTGTGTGGCGTAAGGTGTGTGCATGCATGTGCGTGTTTGTATGTATGTATGTATCTGTGTGTGTGTGTGTGTGTGTGAGTATCTTTGAGGCGAGTACTGTGTGCGTGGCGTAAGGTGTGTGCATGCAGGTGCGTGTAATATATTTGTACGGCGAGTAGCCTACTGTGTGTGTGTGTGTGTGTGTGTGTGTGTGTGTGTGTGTGTGTGTGTGTGTGTATCGAGCACAAACAAACAATCACATCATACTAACAGGCACAACCAAATTATTACAAAGAGAAAAAAATCACATCCCCGTTATACAAAGAGAACAGACAAGCCAAACACAGACGTACAATAACAAACCTATAAAAATATCATATACCATTCCCTTCCATCACAGCTGCTTACAACAGGGATTTGATTTTTACAGTGATGGTGTTTCAGTCGCTCGAGATGGAAGCGCTTCAGTTTCGTTCAAAATGAACGACGTATTTCACTTGAGCACATAATTATTGACTCTGTTCGTTAGTCTGATATTCTTGCATAATACGATGCATGCGTGGTACCGATACGATGACTACACACACACACACACACACACACGTCGTATCAGTTATGAGGGCACATGATCGTTAACACCATGCACTGAAATTCTTGCATAATGACGGTTCCCCAAAATCCCTGCAACAGTCCTCCAATAATTCCCACACAACACATTCATTCACCCTTAACTATTATCCCCTTTGAGGAATATTGGTGTGTAGTATAATGGAATGGTATAAGGTGTGTGTGTGTAACTTTATATCTCAAAAAATCTTATCCAACCAACTTCTATTCATGTATTCAGTTCGTGTAATCTGATCAGGTTTCTTTTCTTTGCCGTATCTTGGAATGGTGGTGTGTGTGTGTGTGTGTGTGTGTGTGTGTGTGTGTGAGAGAGAGAGAGAGAGAGAGAGAGAGAGAGAGAGAGAGAGAGCGGGGGGGGAGGTAATAGAGACAGGAGAGGAAGGAGGATGGATGGGAAGGGTAGAGGAGAGGAGAGGGAGGAGGAAGGTTGAATGGGCTGGGAGGGGGAGAGGAGGGGAGGGGAGTAGGAGAGAGGAGGGATAGATTATGATTACGTGTGACTGGAATAATGGAAGGAGAGAGAGAGAGAGAGAGAGAGAGAGAAGAGAGAGATGAGGAGAGAGAGAGAGAGGAGAGAGAGAGTGTGGTAAAATGGGTACGCCTTATTTACATTTTACCTTCCTTGGTAATATGGACGGAAGCCTTATTGCATTTTTATATTACATTTTTTAGTCATTATTTTTTTATATTAACCTTCCCTGATAACTGGAACCTTATCATTATCTCATCAACATCATAAATAGACTACCGGTATATACTGTATTGATCGACTATAGAAAGGATACTAATTCCTCAAAGTGATGTCTAAAACAGGCCTGTAAATCATTGTAAGAGGAATGGGTCTGATTTTTAGAGAGAGAGAGAGAGAGAGAGAGAGAGAGAGAGAGAGAGAGAGGAGAGAGAGAGGAGAGAGAGAGGGATGGAAGGAGAGGGTGGGGGCAGAAAGTGGCGGGAGATGGAGAGGTAGAAAGAGGGGAGAGTGATAGAGGGAGTGGGAAGGGGGGGGGGGGTGTGTAATCTGCTCTCCTTTCACACACTCCCCAACAAAAGCACCACTTGTAAAAATTGATTATCATTTCTTACCCAGCAGCACACCTTCCTTAATCTCCTTCACCCGTACCCTTCCTTTACCTTTATTATTGTTTTGTAGCTCACCCTGTCATTCTCACTCTCACATCCCCACCCCTTTACCTCTTTCACCTGTACCCTCTCTTAATTCCCCCTTCACCTCACCTATATACCTCTCTCACATCTTCCTTCACCTCCCCTGCCTCTCTTAATTCCCACTTCCCCTCCCCTATACCTCTCTCATTCCCCCTATCCCCTCTCTCTTTCCCTCACTTACCCTCCTCCTCCCTCCCCTTCCACACTTCTCCCTCTCTCTCCCCCTCACCCAGGTCCCACTCCCCTTCTCTGATGTGCAAAAATCTGTGGATGTAGTTAATGAGTTTTGGCTTCACTGGATAAAAAAAAAAAAAAAAAAAAGCAAAAAGACCAACTGTACTAGGACACACACACACACACACACACACACACACACACACACACACACACACACACACGGATTCCCTACCAACCTCATTTCCCTCTCCACTCAGCCTTGACGCTCTGTGGATTCAAGGGGGGTAATCTGTTGTCAGCGGATTAGAGGTATACTGATTCCTCCACACTGAGCTACGAAACAGGTCCCCTTATTACTTGTATACTGAGGGACTGATTCGTCTGTCTGTTGCCTGTCGTTGGTTGGAGTAAGTAATCAGAAGGCCTCCAATTTGTCCACACCATTACTAATTAGATTACACAGTCAACCACACATCAAAGGAAGAAATTTGATGTAACAGCAAGTGGATTGGAGGGCCTCATCACTCCTCTAAATTATATAAGGAAACAAACTACCTCACGATACAAGTAGAAGATTATTATTATTATTATTTATTATTATTATTATTTTTATTATTATATATATTATTATTGTTATTATTATTATATATTATTATTATTATTATTATTAAAATTCGTATTCATGTGAGGATAATAATAATAATAATAATAATAGTGTTAGTAGTAGTAGTAGTAGGCCAAATAATAATAATAATAATAATAATAATAATAATAATAATGTCTCATCTTTAATAACTCTTTTCCTTTTCCTTCTGTACTATACCCCATAAACTCCCCCTTCCCCCCCTCCCCACATCAGGTTATGCCCCTCATTACCCATTAATTGTCGTCTGGAAGGGTATCGAGCCTGGGTTAATGGGGTAATGGAGTAGGTCATTAGAAGTGGAAAGTAAAGGTACTGTACTCCCCCCCCCCCCATTAGCCAACCCCCGACTCCTCACCCCCACCCACACACTACCCCCTAAACCCCTAATTCTAGCGTGTGTGTGTGTGTGTGTGTGTGTGTGTGTGTGTGTGTGTGTGTGTGTGTGTGTGTGTGTGTGTGTGTGTTCTTCATTATTTCCTCTCTTTTTCCCTCACTGTTACATCTGTACATTTCCTCAAACTACTCACAGTATCTTCCCCTCCTACCTACTTCCCCTTCCCTTCCCCTTCCCTCCCATCGAGGTGTCCTGTCGTGTCAACAACATTATTGACTAATTAGCTACCCCAAGCCATCTTCCTCCTCCTCCTCTTCCTTCTCTCCTCCTCTTCCTCCTCCTCTCCTCAACGTTACTTGGAAAAATGAAATTAATTAATAAAAACGGTACAACGCACGAATTTAAGTTTATTATTATTATCTTTATTATTATTATTATTATTATTATTATTATTATTATTATTATTATTAATATTATACGAAAGTTTGGTGTTTTGATTGCCGATGATACCATTATAATTTCTACTCTTGATTCCTTCAAAGTATGCCAGGAAACAGGGCCTGATAAACAAATATAATGGTGTCCTGTTGCCCGGAATTGTTTGGAGGAATCAGCTGCTCCAGATTTACCACCAACACTGTACTAGGCCCTTATCTCTTATACTGTACCTCCTCCTACTACTGTGGTCATTCTCACCCAAATAATAATAATAATAATAATAATAATAATAATAATAATAATAATAATAATAATAATAATAATAATAATAATAATAATAATAATAATAATAATAAAAATAAAAAAAAAAATAATAATAATAGTAATAGTAATAAAATTAAAATTAAAAATAATAATAATAATAATAATAATAATAATAATAATCGTAGAGTGGCCACAGATAAATAATTACTGTAACACTGATAGACACATCAAGATCAATATCAATACACAACCAGGAAACAAGACGGATATAGATATACAAACACACATATATACAATATAGTTGGTAGGGAGTGTTTTCCAGGTTCCAGCCAGCTCAGGTGTTTACGTCTCACACACACAAAAGGGAGAGGGCCAAGGGGAGAGGGGGGGGGAGAGGGCAAGAGAGTGGGCTTTCAGAATGGGGAGTGTGTTGGTGGTGGGGGGTTGAGGGAAGGAGAAGGAAGAAGCTTAGCCTTATGGAACGAGTCTAATTAAGTTATTTATATCCCAACGTATTGTGTCTCTGTAAGGAACAGCCACGAGGAAATTAAGCAGCATAATACGATTCTTCTGTTATTTCATGTTTTATGCAAGTTGGTTTCTTTATCATTTATTTACAGTCGACAGCAGAGGTTCGCTTCATTTCCACTGACGTATATATGAGCCCTAATGATATTGTAACACTATTTAAATGCACAGATGGCATACATACTTCTTCATATTATGGTAAATTACATATGTTGTTAGAATAGAAACGGGTTCATCTTTATCTGGACATATTTGCATCATACACTACATGGGATGGACGCGTATTTATGCTGCCGACTGTACATCTCTCTTTTTATTATGCCGGTTAATATAATTATATCTATTACATATATTAATTTTTTTTTTTCTGCAGGTTATACGGTATTATATTTTTACTATAAATAAAACACTTCCTTTTCTCATTTTTTCCGTAGGTTACACTATTTTTATTTTATATTAACATCTTTATATAATTTCCACAGGTTACTTTAATCTTACCACAATATTAACATTGCCTTCTCTCTTTTTTTTTTTTTTTTTTTTTTCTGCAGGTATATTTGGGTTGGAGGCGTGTGGTGAGAGGAACGTACCCAAACCAAAACAGGGAACGGTGGTGAGTCCAGTGTAGAGAGAGAGATGGTGGACAACGGAGAACGAGGATTGTGACACGAACGGTGAGAGTTGAACAGTGAAGGGAACCAACGGAGACTTGGACAGCAAAACAGATTTACTCCCCGCACCTCAACATTGCAACAACCTCCCAATAATCAACACCATCCACATTACATCACCTTCCAACCACTGCCAGCTCATCTACCATTGCAACAACCTCACCCATAATCAACACCTCCACATTGCAACAACCTTACCCATAATCAACACCTAAACATTTGCAAACAAACTCCCCCCATTACCAACCCATATTGCCAGTGACTCCCCCCACTCCCCAAAACCCCCTTCCCCCATTATCATCAAGGCATCACCCAGGCAGCGCGTCCCCCATCAGTATGTCTAAGGTCCAAGGGTCGCCAGGTGTCGCCAAGTGGGAGCCTTCAGAGGGGTTCTCCAAGACCTTCCAAAACAGACTCATCCTGCCTCTTGGTGAGTATAGGCTATAGATTATATGCTCACAAAACAAATAAAACTTTACACACCAATATAAAGAGAAAAAACTATCCTGGTGTAATATTCTTAGTCGTATTGTAATGGTTTCCAGGCATAAAATAAGGGTTTCCAGGCGTGTGCTATAAGGGTTTCCAGGCGTGGGCTATAAGGGTTTCCAGGCGTGTGCTATAAAGGTTTCCAGGCGTGTGCTATAAGGGTTTCCAGGAGTGTGCTATAAGGCTTTCCAGCGTGAGCTATGAGGGCTTTCCAGGCGTATTATGAGGCTTTCCAGGCACAACATATGGCTTTCCAGGCAGACAATAAGGCTTTCCAGGAATACAATAATGTTTTACAGACGTATTATAAAGCTTCCAATGAGACTAAAATGGTTATGGTGTTTTAATATCTGTTTGATCATTAACAACAAAACCAATCGGTCATTCGTCAACGTTTTTATAATGTTGTGGACAAAATACTAATGGAAAAAGGATTCTTGTTGATGAAGCGAACAAGAGAATATAATAGTGTGTGTGTGTGGTGTGTGTGTGTGTGTGTGTGTGTGTGTTGTGTGTGTGTTGTAAAAACTTGACTGACGACCACCGACAAAAACTCAAACAGCTCCGTCAGTTAAGTGTGAAAACGTCGATAATAATAATAATAATAATAATAATTAATAATAATAATAATAATATTAATAT
>JAWQEG010006124.1:0-14919 GCA_033782935.1 Petrolisthes cinctipes
GCTGTTTGATATCAATTGTATTCTTTTGTATTTTCCCACACAACACCATAGTTACATTATCACTACCTGCGCAATACTCTCACTAAAAAAAATCATTGCAATTGTCCTCCAACCTCCCACCATCACCACCACCACCACGACACATGCAGGAACAGGAACGATAGGCACAACAACACTAATAAATCTCTCTCTCTTCCACCACAACCACAACGACTCTCATTCCGTGATCCCATTCTGTTTACTTTTAATCATTATCACCACCACAGCCGTCCTCTTCTCTGACTTGTACCGCTAATTATCACCACAACCTCACACTACCACCACAACCACTAATACCATAAATACTACTACCACAACAACCACTAATACCACAACTACTACTACCACTACCACCACACCCACTAAATACCACAACAACTACTACTACTACCACTCCCACCACTATCACCATCACCATTACCACGACCACTACTACTACCACCACTCACATTACTATCACCATCACCACCACAGCTACCCACCACCACCACCACTATCACCATCACCATTACCACCATCACCACCACAGATACCCACCCACCACCATCACCACTCACACCACCCCCTCACCATCGCCAGCAGCAAGCCGTACGTACACACACACTACCTAGGTTGGTTGGTTGGTTGGCACCGTGGCTGGCTCCAACGCTCGGTCCCAGGAACACACTACATCTCCGTAACCTGTCGAGGAAGCGGAGGCCGGCACTAATATTACAAAGGGAGGCTGGCGGCGTGATCGATGTGACAATACATGTGAGGCACCGCCCGCGTAACTCACCTCACTCACACAAAATTCGACATGGTAGGGGAAGGACAGAAATTGGTGCGGGCGGGGGAGGGAGAAGGCGGAGGAGGAAAGGAATGGATCTGGGAGGGAGAAGGCGGAGGAGGAAAGGAATGGATCTGGGAGTGAGGGGAGGAAAAGATAATGGGCCCAAGTGAGGGGAGGATTGAGTGAGGGGAGGAGGGAGAAGGAGGAGGAGGAAAGGAATGGATATGGGAGTGTTGGTAGGAGGAGAGGAAAAGGATCTGGGAGTGAGGGGAGGAGGAGAGGAAAAGGTAGGGGAGTGAGGGGAGGAGGAGAGGAAAGGATCTGGGAGTGAGGGGAGGAGGAGAGAAAAGGTAGGGGAGTGAGGGGAGGAGGAGAGGAAGGATCTGGGAGTGAGGGGAGGAGGAGATGAAAGGATCTGGGAGTGAGGGGAGGAGGAGAGGAAAAGGATCTGGAGTGAGGGGAGGAGGAGAGGAAAGGATCTGGGAGTGAGGGGATGAAAAGGGAAAGGATATGGGAGTGAGGGGAGGAGGAGAGGAAAGGAATGGATCTGGGAGTGAGGGCAGGAGAAAAGGAAAGGATAGGGGAGTGAGGGGAGGAGGAAAGGAAAGGATATAGGAGTGAGGGGAGGAGAAAAGGAAAAGATATGGGAGTGAGAGGAGGAGAGGAAAGGATAGGGAGGGAGGGGAGGAAAAGAGGAAAGGATAGGGGAGGGAGGGGAGGAAAAGAGGAAAGGATATACGAGTGAGGGGAGGAGGAGAGGAAAGGATATACGAGTGAGGGGAGGAGGAGAGGAAAAGATATTGGAGTGAGTGCAGGAAAAGAGGAAAAGATATGGGGAGTGAGGGGAGGAGTGTATACTGGGGCTTGGGAGAAGAGGATTAGGGACTGAGGAGGGGAAAGAGATATTGGTGTGAGAGAGGCAGCAAGGATTCGGGAATTAAGGGAGGATAGGATATGTGGGAGGAAAGGATTAAGAAATATATGGAGAAGTAAGAAACTCGTGTAAAGAAGGCTTTTGAGAGGATTTCAGAATTTGTGAAGAGGCTTTGGGAGTGAGGGGAGTAACGGTGACTGGGAAACAAGAAAATTGGGAACCCAGGAACAGATATGGAGAAAGAGGAGAGGGTCAGAAAAATGGGAGCGACAGAAGCAAACATAGAACATGAAATAATTGGCAGTACAAGGATGTGGAGAGAAGAGGAAGAGAGATGAATGAGGATAGGTACGAAATATTAGAGAGAGTGTAGGGTGTGTGAGAAATGGGGAAGGGCAGAATTTTGAGAAACATGAAAAACAAAGAAAGAAGGACGGGCGAGAGAGAAGCATGGTAGATAGGGAGGATGTGTGAGGAAGGGTGGAAGAAAGTATGAAGGAAAGAGAATGAGGAGGAGGAGGAAGGGTGAAGGTGTGAATGAAAGAGAATGAGGAGGAGGAAGGGTGGAGGTGTGAATGAAAGAGAATGAGGAGGAGGAAGGGTGAAGGTGTGAATGAAAGAGAATGAGAAGGAGGAAGGGTGAAGGTGTGAATGAAAGAAAATGAGGAGGAGGAAGGGTGAAGGTGTAAAGGAAAGAGAATGAGGATGAGGAAGGGTGAAGGTGTAAAGGTAAGAGAATGAGTGGTAGGAAGAGGAATAAATGTGAAAGCGGGAAAGAAAATTCGGGAAGGAAGGAATGTGAAAGAGAGGAAAAAAAAAAAAAGTTTGGGAAGGAAGCAATAGTTGGGAGATAATGAGAGAAAGGTAGGATAAGGAAAAGAACTGATTGGTAGGAAAATGGGTTTTGTGATTACTAGGAAGATGCGAAGAACAGGAAAGGGCGAGGTGAGGAAAGAAGTGAAGAGGGGGAGGTGAGGAAAGAAGTGAAGAGGGAGAGGTGAGGAAAGAAGTGAAGAGGGAGAGGTGAGGAAAGAAGTGAAGAGGGAGAGGAGAGGAAAGAAGTGAAGAGGGAGAGGTGAGGAAAGAAGTGAAGAGGGAGAGGTGAGGAAAGAAGTGAAGAGGGAGAGGTGAGGAAAGAAGTGAAGAGGGAGAGGTGAGGAAAGAAGTGAAGAGGGCTAGGTGAGGAAGGAAAGAAATGAAGAGGGCTAGGTGAGGAAGGAAAGAAGTGAAGAGGGAGAGGTGAGGGAGGAAAGAAGTGAAGAGGGAGATGTGAGGGAGGAAAGAAGTGAAGAGGGAGAGGTGAGGAAAGAAGTGAAGAGGGGATGTATGTAATCTAGGAAGCAGGGTTGTTAAATAGGAAAATTCGCCTCCTCAACTATATATACCCTGCATGGGAAAATTATGAAAATTGCGTAACGCTGACAAAAAGTGAATGTTTTTGTATAATCGGATGTGGGTACTCTGATATCAGGACCTACATACATACATACATACATTATATTGAAGACTAACAAGCAAAAAATTACAATACTTTAGCCACTTAACTGGAATATACCCGAAAGACAACGGGTTATTTATGAACTATTTCTGTCGTCTATTTACTCAATCAGAGAACAAATTCCTAATAAACGATGGAATATCCTCAAAGTGAGTTTAGGGACGATTTGGACAACTGAGCTGGAAGATTCTATTTTAAAAGTACTTCAGAAAGGAAGTAGTCTATTATCCTTAGAAGATATGTAGAATTAACAATACAATAGCTTATAATTTTATATCTACACAAAATACATTCCTGCATACCAACATATAATTAGTTGTATAATATTGGATCATACATCGACTAAAATACGAAATATAAACACCTCAGTTCAAACAAGACAATTTTTCCGCTCTCCAGTATAGTTTGTTACATTCTCAAAATTGGCATGTTATGGAAATTTGTGTGGCAATGTATGCAAATTGGCAGTCACTGATTTCTCCACACTGCGTCACGAAACTGATTCCAAGTACACGGAAATAGGAGCCTCCGATTTTCTGATTACAGTACACTACACTCACCTTGACAGTCAGATATCGTCACGTAACATTCGGACACTACAACAGTTTTCTCCCTGACAGAGACCACTCATGAGGCACTGATAACTATTACCTACGCTGGGGAAGTTATTGCGTGTTTGGTTAGGTTTGTTTGTTAGAGATAAAACCACATTATAGAGGTGAGATTCTGCTGTCACCATAGCCATAAATAGGCCTAAATTATTTTCATGTTCTAATATAATTATTTTCATTTTTTTTTTTTTATCATTATTATTTTTTTTTTATATATATATATAATTATTTTCATTTTTTTTATTTAGTTACTTTGCAGACTACCAAGATATTCATTTGTTTACTTCGACAAGCCGACGGTGCACCACAAAAATGGCAAAAGGTTGAGAGGAGGGTTATGGAACACAATTTTTGCTTCGTCTGTACCTCAACCATGCACCACAAATTACCAACATCACTAACATCATCATCATCATCAGCTCTGTAGTGAAGGCTGACGGTGAGAATAAAATATTGACAAGGCTCGGCAAACTCCCTTTAAATTATCAATGCAAAACAACCGGTTTTCTCCGTCAAATTATGGTCATTATTCCTGCGTTTAGCTTGTTTACATCAACACTCATTAAATTTCTATATTTTGATGAACAAGACCATAATGACTGGACTGCAATTTTCCACTTTGGAAGCTACTTCTGGTTTAACAAAGTACAGAGTGGTTGTAGCTAAGTGAGACGGCTTCTGTCAGTCCCCTCAGTATATTCCTCCTGATGCTCTCACAGCCAGTCCACTTGCCCAGAAAAGCTATTGACATCTGGAATATAACACTTTCTGTACACCACGATCATTTGCATTTTCAGAGTAAAGATTTGACTAATATTTGACGCCTGGAGTCAAAACGATAAAAAAAGAAATAATATATTAAATAAATGGAAAAATAAAACTTGATAAATCATTTCTTCACGTCATGGCGGAAGACACCAAAGAGATACAAGTTTACCAGACCACTTCTCACCACATCAAGACACGAGTTCTGTCTTCCCACTCCCTCCAGCCAGTAACAAAACCTGGGTCGACTCTTCGAAAAGCCATTTTACCCAAGTCCTTCATAGTGTAGGGAAATACAGCTTCCATTTCACATCCTATGCTAGTAACGCTCATATTCGTTTATACTTTGGCTTACTATCTGAACGTACTCTTCTTACATAATATAACCCAGCCTAAGCAAAAATAATCTAATCATTACAGCATCTCTTAAATAAATCATAATCCCTGTACCCTGAGAGTCTTGGAAATAATGTCCCCAAGAGAGTCGAGGTGATATATCATCCACATGTAATTGACTCCGCGGCGAGGGTAAAGTTTGAGTTAAGACCGGATTTATCTCATTGACAGTCATTGAGGAATGGATTTATGCACCGAGGAGGAACCAATTGCGTCTCTCCCTGCTTTTGAGGTATCATTTACAACTGAAAAAAAAAAGTGAGGTTGAATATTTCATCACAGGGAGGTCTGTCCGTCTGTCTGTCTGTCTGTCTGTCTGTCTATCTATCTATCTATCTATCTTTCTATCTATCTATCTATTTATTAACCAATCAATCAATAACACGGGAGGTGAAACACGAAGGTAAGTAACACGGGAAACGAAAACGCAGAGAAGAGAAATAACGCGGGAAACGAAACACAAAGCGAAATAACACGGGAAACGAAAATACAGAGAAGATAAATAACAAGGGACACGAAAACACAAAAGATATATAACACGGGAGATGAAACACGAAGAGAAATAACACGGGAGATGAAACACGAAGAGAAATAACACGAGACACGAAACACGAAGAGATATAACAACACGGGAGATGAAAACACAGAGAAGAGAAGAGAAGAGAATGAAAGCAATGTGAAATGGTGACAGGGCGATTATTTTTACCAGTGTAGAGAGAGGTGATTTACAACAGGTAAGATAACCATCACAAACGTAACAGACAGACATGACAGAGGCAGCTGCCAGGTGATGAGTTGCATGATTAGGTGTGATGAAAGAGCCAGTGATGAGGTGCTACTTGTTACATGATAAGATTAAGGAGCTGGCCCTAATATTTCAATGAATAGATTGGATTGCTTTATGATTGAAGGTTAGATGAGGGAGTGATGAAGAGTGATTGCATACTGATGATCGCGAGGAGAAAATGCAATCTGACTTAATGGACGAGACAAAGTATAGAATGTGACCTGAGGGAATGTATGTATGTAGAATGGTGGGTGAGGAATGATGTGATAGTGATGGTGGAATGATGTTATGGTGGTGTTGGTGGTGGAATGATGTTATGGTGGTGTTGGTGGTGGAATGATGTGATGGTGAAGAGTGGTGGTGGTGTTGGTGGTGGTGGAGGAATGATGTGATTGATGGTGGTGAAGACAGTGATGAAAATGAAGCATGGGATGGTGACGATGAAACAGAAAACAGTGATCTATAGTGTGGGAAAATATCTACAGGGAATGAAAGAAGATAAATAGACAAAAAAATAATAATAATAAATAAGAGTAAAATCAGAAAGGTATATGAAATGAACCATGGACTTCATTAAGGAACCCTTTGATAGTGTCAGATAATTGGAGGTAAATAAGGCCTTTAAATATTGCCAAGAAACGCCACCTATATGGAAGGAGCTTGTATCGTGGCATAGTCAGGAGGAATCAGAAGCCTCCAATTATGCATACACGATCACAGAGTCCTTAATAATGAAAAAACAAACTATCCTTAGTTACACGTGGCCTTGCATATCAAATTTAATATTACTCACAATTGTCTGAGGTATTGTGAATGAATAATGCGAGCTAAGCTGATTACTACAAGAGACTATTATCAAGAGGAATGTACTACTACCCACCAACTTAATACCGGGGAATTTTATCATAAAAAATATTATAATGTTGATGTAACACAATGATCTGATCCACATTTTTATGGTGTGTGTGTGTGTGTGTGTGTGTGTGAGTGAGTGTGTGTGTGAGTGAGTGTATGTGAGAGTGAGTGTATGTGAGAGTAAGTGTGTGTGTGTGTGTGTGTGTGTGTGTGTGTGTGTGTGTGTGTGTGTGTGCGTGCGTGCGTGCGTGCGTGCGTGCGTGCGTGCGTGCGTGCGTGCGTGCGTGCGTGCGTGCGTGCGTGCGTGCGTGTGTGTGTGTGCGTGTGTGTGTGTGCGTGTGTGTGTGTGCGTGTGTGTGTGCGTGCGTGTGTGTGT
Organism: Petrolisthes cinctipes; assembly: GCA_033782935.1. Classification (NCBI taxonomy): domain Eukaryota; kingdom Metazoa; phylum Arthropoda; class Malacostraca; order Decapoda; family Porcellanidae; genus Petrolisthes; species Petrolisthes cinctipes. Next base: position 6,974 of record JAWQEG010006124.1, read on the forward strand.
GTGTGTATGTGTGTACGTTGACTCCAGTTCACTCACAACAAACAAACAAACAAACCAACAACCCCCTTAAGAAGAACTGGAAAATTACTGGAAACAATAAATAATAACTAGAGGAAACACGACGAGAGGAATAAAATATCATCCTAGCTTAATAAAATATAAATTATGCATATATGATGACAAAATAATTAATTAATACGACGTGAATTTAATGACTCTGTGATCATGTATGAGAATTGGAGGCTTTTGATTCCTCCTAACTATGCCACGAAACAAGCTCCTTCCATATAGGTGGTGTTTCGTGGCAATATATGAAGGACTCATTTACCACCAATTTCCTGACTACATCACAAGGTCCCTTAATGACTGTGGCCCAATGATTACATGACGTCAATTACTAAGACACCATTACCTTATGGGGGAAGTTTTGTGTTGGTAAGTAAATCAGGAGCAACTGAATCCTCCAAACTATATTCCAAGCAACAGAACACCATTATTTTTGTTAACTTGGGCCTGTTTCCTGGCATACTTTAAAGGAGGAATCCAGGCACTCCAATGTACCAAAAGGGAATTACCACCTTAAAAGGGGAAAATACAGGGGTACATAGGAGTGTCTTGATTCCTCCAAAGTATGCCAGGAAACAAGACCGGATTAACAGAACTAAGGGTGGCCTGTTGCTTGAAATAGTTGAGGGGAATCATTTGCTCCAGATTGACCAACACTGTATACACACTCTCCCCCTTAATCATAATAACAAAGTGGATAATTATAATAGTCAGATCAATTTTAACCTTAATGACTGATTATATAGACTGATTATTATTACCAGATGGCACCAGTTGCAGGCTAACAACAAACACATAATTATATACCGTACATCAACTAAAACATATTCGACTGATGAAAACATAATTGAGTTACATTTCATCGCGCAAAAAAAAAAAAAAAAAAAAAAGTAGTGGTATATACGACACTCGCAAAAAAAAAAAAAAAAAAAAAAAAAAAAAAAAAAAAAAAAATGCAAGCTATTAACTGCATAATAATTTTGAATATAGTTTATATAAATTCCCCGGCATACAAATCAACACAGCTGGTGAAAAATTGATTTAAATACCTGGTGCGCTAATTGCGACAAAAATCCCCCAGTAATTCCGTGTGTGTTGTTTTTTATATTCAGGTCGTCGGCTTTATAAATGAGAGATACCGGACGAAACTATTAAAAAAAAAAAAAAAAAAAAAAAAATGAATAAATAATAATAATAATACTCCCATTTATATTTCCATAAACATCTGGAGATTAATCTGTTTTATATAATTTCCAGTCGGGTGAAAAGAGTGTAAATATATTCAGTATATAATTTTCAGAGTAATGGTTAAAATAGTCAAACATTAAGAGGGTAATATACTTTTCGTACATCGAAGCGCCTTGATTCCTCCAAAGTATGCCAGGAAACAGGACCAGATTAACAATAATAATAATAATGATGTCCTGTTGCTTGGAATACTTTGGAGGAGGAATTAGTCACTTCGGATTTACCAGCATAGCACTAACCCCTTAATTAATGAAACGCGTTGCACACAATCTGAGAAAATACCCACCGAAATATCCTTCAATGTATAGTCTTGAATAATGGGAATAAAATAGTCTGGCTCAGAGACTCGTATAGGACGTTTGTAGTCATGGGAATATATTGGGGCAGTTGGAGAAGTGAAAGAAAGCCCCTTTCAATCGCCTCTTACGACAAGCAGGGATACTGGAGTGAGTGAGTGAGGGAAATGGTACAGCCACAATCAAATAACCACCCACACTTTCCTTCCATCATGCAAGTAAAACAGTATTACATCGAAATATAATCATACAACACCTTACGTCAACTCAACCCCCTCAATTATTATTATGAGGTGCTGCAAAATCATACACGTGTTGTTTTTTATTACCAAGATCTATATCTACGATGGAAGGAAAGTATCGGTGGATATTTGATTGTGGATGTACACACAACAAAAATACTATGGTTACACCCTCTGCGCGATACAAAATGGCACCACGAATGAAGGTTTTTGATAACAGCCTTCTCACAATGGTATCCCTGCGTATGTATGTTGCTGCTTCATCTGTTATCAAAAACCTTCATTTGTGGTGTCATTTTGTATCGAGCAGAGGGTGTAACCATAGTTTTTTTTGTTGTGTGTACAGTATATAATTATATGTTGCATGAGGAGTAGCCATAGTAGGAGGGGAGGGGATATACGTGTGACAGCTACGTTCCGTGAAGGTAATGGAGCCTAAAATGTAATGCATATTGGATCGACAGCTTCCCAAAGACTGACAGCTGACTGCGTTGTGACCTGACGGCAAAGCGAGGGGAAGAAGGCAAGGGTAACGAAACTAAAGAGGTGAGAACTTAAGAAAATACTAAAGAAATATTAATTATGGACCCTGTGATCGTGTATGAATATTGAAAGCTTCTGATTCCTCCTGACAGCGCTACAAAACAAGCTCCTTCCATATTGGTGACGTTCCGTGGCAATATTTGAAGGACTCTCTTATCTCCAATTTTATGACTGCATCACAGGGTCCCTTAACACATCATATATCTGACAGGAGTGGCATACTATTGGACTGGATGATAATGCAAGGGAAAAAAATAAGAGAAAAGAGGTACAATTCTGAGCAGGATTTGATGGATTGATTGATATTAGGCGTCGCAACAGCGAGGTCATATGGTTCCCGAGAAAGAAAGTGATTGAGAGGTGAGACAGCACAGAAGGTAACATATGAAAAAAATACTTACCAGGGAGGGAAGATGAAGTAACAAAAGATGGTAGAAACGAAAATCAAACCAGATGTATGTATAATACTGTAGACACTAATTGATTATTCAGGCTAATATCATACTTGTAAGAACTACCCGAGACATCTAAGCTCTACTGCAAATAATGAACTGAAATTTAGGTTAGTTTGTGATAGGATATAGAAATATTCATAGATACAGAGACATATAGATGAGAGACAGATGTAAAGAGAAAGACTTGAATTAATATAGGCCTAGTTAGATAGACAGACAGAGAGGCATGCAAAGAGGAAGTAAAGATGATACTTGAGATATGAAGAGATAAATGTTTGAGATAAGGTGAGAAATGAGGTGAGGTGTGGCATGACAGGTGGAGAAGATGAGGTAAACAAAGCTGTCAGTCGTGGTGATGAGAGAGAATGATCTAGGCAGTAATGATGGAAATAATAACACAACTCTCTCTCTCTCTCTCTCTCTCTCTCTCTCTCTCTCTCTCTCTCTCTCTCTCTTATTTTATTTTGATACACTCTGCCTTCTAAAATATCTATTCACGACACTTACCATTATATAAACATGGAAAAGACTTGCATCATAAACACAACTACAACTTAACTGGATCACCAGAGCGTTATTGTAGCCCAGACGAGGTCAATCAACGTGGATATTAGTATAATAATATGCCTGTATATAATCCAGGCTGATACTGCGGCGCTAAATTATTACGCTTGGCTGTTTCTAGCAATATTGTTATTAGGATGCAATTAAAATATGCTAATTCTTTCACCACTGCAATTATAATTAGTTTGTATTACTCTTCTTATTATTATCGTTACTATTACCATGTTCAGTTTTGAGTCTAGATATAGTTATCATGGCAAAATATTTTTAATCATTCTATTATTATTACTGTTGGAAAGGTCGCCCTTGTCATCATCCCACTCCAACCTTCAGAATGGGTAGTAGATAGCCTATTAGAAGATACTCTATATTATCAACTTTCACCCCTTCGAGACTTCTGAGACAACTTCAACAATTTGGACAGGAATTACAGATGTACGAAACGTGATTGAATGGAAACTTGAGTGAGATCTGTCAACAAACAAAACAACATTCTCTCAACTCTCTCAACAAAACAACACTCTGTCAACAAAACAACACTCTCTCAACTCTGTCAACAAAACAACACTGTCAACAAAACAACACTCTGTCAACAAAACAACACTCTCTCAACTCTTGTCTCAAAACAACACACTGACAACTTTGCCTGAGCCTTCCCCATCACTACTATATACTTTCCCAGGGCTCATGTTACAGGGGAAACAACTCTTAAAACGGAAAATTATCAGAAGGGCTACCGAATCCTGCAAACTAACTAATGTCGCGAAACAAATCCATTAATTCCCTAATACAGTACGGTACCATTGAGGTGATTAATATTATGTTTCGTAGGAGTATATATTTGGAGGTATCGGTAGCTTATTAAAGGGACACCGAATCCTCCAAACCATGCCACGAAACAAATCATATCCCTAATAAAAAAATACCACTGAGGTGATTGTTAAGGGGACAGGCTTGGGGGTTGCGGGAATAGGGGGACAGGCTTGGGGTGGATAGAAAGCCTGTCCCCTATTCCCGCACCCCCCCCCCCCGCCTAAGCTTGTCCCCCTACTCCCGCACCCCCCTACCCCCCCCCAAGCCTGTCCCCCTACTCCCGCACCCCCTTAAACCCCCCCAAGCCTGTCCCCCTATTCCCGCACCCCCCCAAGCCTGTCTCCCTACTCCCGCACCCCCCCCAAGCCTGCCCCCTACTCCCGCACCCCCCTAAACCCCCCAAAGCCTGTCCCCCTATTCCCGCACCCCCTTAATGTGTTTCGTAGAAGTGTTTGGAGGAATCAGTAGCCTTCCAATTTAACCACACAAAGAGGTTCACCCCCCATACCCCCCATCTCCCCCCATCACTCGCCCCTAACGTCATTATAAACCAGGGTTGGTAGGGTTTTGAAAAAGTCAGTAATTGGATTAACCAGGGCGCTTCTTGTTATGCCGCTGATGTAGGCCTAATTACTCTCTCACTTAGGCGTTATTAATGAGGATGCGTATATACGGTAAGACAAGGCAAGGAAACAAGGAAGGAAGGGAGGGATATTATTATGCAAAGTCTTCTCTTCTTAGTCCCAGTTCCCATAAGTATCATCCTCATCATCTCCTTTTCTATATAGGCAAAGTTCACGGGAAAAAATTATAACCATATGATGATTTTTTATTATTAGTCACAGTCTGCTTTCTGATGCTTGCTTATACTTTAATCTTTTTGTCCTACCCAATTCATGCTTTATTTTGTTTAAGTGTCTGTTATGCTGATTTTCTATACCCATACATTTTTCTCTCTGTATAGCGTTAAATATCATACAAACATGAGATAGGATCGGTAGTACACTCACTGGAAGATCAACTGGTATAATTTTTCCTAGGAGTTTGTAGGTCCACTCCTTGGTGAATCTTTAATATACAGACTATGGCAACCAAAAAATAAAAAAATAAAAAATAAAAAAAATAAAAAATAAAAAAACACACACACACACACACATATAAGCTCACACACCACACACACACACACACACACACACACACACACACACACTCACACACACACACACACACGCACGCACCACACAAGCTCACTCACACACACAAAAGCTGACACACGTAAACACACACACACACACATGCTCACACACTCACACACACACACACATATGCTCACACACACAAACGTCAGGGGCTTGCTTGTCTCCGACCCATTCGCTTCCTTGATATAATATAAAAGGGGGACAGCACAGTTCTGGGATTAATTAATTGCCAACGAACGTCCCCGAGTCTATATAATATCTCATCATGCCTCGAAAAATGCCGTTATACCAAGCACCACCACCACGACTACGAATTACAGGATTATAAAACTTTTCCCATTAGTAAGAGCAATCCATTAACAAGCAGTGACGGACGAGTTGGACGATCCCCTTTTCTGGCTAACGGTCGCAATTCGTCGCCGTAAATTCGTGTCTATTGTTGTGTCTTGTTGCTGTTTGTGTTGTTGTTCGTGTGTGTGTGGGAAGGGGGTTTCTCAAGGCAATGAAACCAATTACACTAAGTACAATATTTTCCTTGGGATATGGTATCATGAGCTTGGTTGGGAAGTGTGTGTATGTGTGTGTGTGTGTGTTGTTGGTGTGTTGGTGTGTGTGTGTGTATTGGTATGTTGGTGTGTGTATGTGTTTGAGTTGGTGTGTGTGTGTGCGTGTTTGATTTAGTGTGTGTGTGCGCGTGTTTGATTTGGTGTGTGTGTGTGTGTGTGTGTGTGTGTGTGTGTGTGTTGTGTGTGTGTGTGTGTGTGTGTGTGTGTGTGTGTGTGTGTGTGGTGTGTGTGTGTGTGTGTGTGTGTGTGTGTGTGTGTGTGTGTGTGTGTGTGTGAGAGTTGGTGTGGTGTGTGTGTGTGTGTGTGTAGAGAATGTAGGCTATGTGTGTGCATGCAAGTGTTTTTCTGTGACCTCTTGTGTGTTTGTGAGTGTGTGTGTGTGTGTGTCCGCAATAAGAAACGCAACAAACTACACAACGAGACAAGAAAGACAAACATCAAAATCAAAACACACGCAGACATGTAACCTACAGTATCTCACATGTAACTAACCATCCCTCACTCCCCTCTCTCTCTCTTACACACACAGAAAGGCCATCATAAACCAACACAGGACAATTCACTTACAGCCTCCCCCTCCTACCAACCCACCCTCAATCATTCAGTAGCCGGACAAGTTTTTCAAAAGTCGGCGAACGCGTCTGGATTTATGCTGTCTTCCTTCCTTCCTTGCCTTGACCTCCTCCTCCTCCTCCTCCCAACCCCCTCGTCTGTGCTTTCCTTTCCATCAGCCAGTGGTGTACCTTAGTTTAGTCTCTTTTAGCCTTTGCGTGTGTGTGTGTGTGTGTGGTGTGTGTGTCTCTGTTTTTCTGTATTTCTCTCTTTTTTGGGGGGGGTTTATTTGTTTTTATATTGTATGTCTTTCTGTTCGTTTGTTTGTTTATCTGTTTGACTGTCTGTTTGTATGTTTTTCTGTTTGTGTTTCGTCTGTTTTTTCGGTTTGTGTTTTCATCTGTTTTTTCTGTTTATCTTTTCGACTGTCTGTTTATATGTTTGTCTGTTCGTCTGTCTGTTTATCTGTCTGTAATCTTATCTATTCTTTCCATCCATCCAATTTTGTCCTTCCTTCCTTCCCTTGCTTCCATCCGATCTTTTCTCTCAGCCGCTCCCATTCTGTGTCTTCATGCATCCATATATCCTCGTTATTCCCTTATTATCTTCAGCTACAAACAACTACCTTGCATCAATCTTCTATACTTTCCTTCTATTTATGATTCCCTTTCCTTCGTTCCTTATATTTTCCTTCTTTCTTCTCCTTTATGCCCTATATTCCCTATCTATGTCTCTTTGCTCCTATACTCCCTATCTATGACTTTTCCATCCCCTTTTCCAGCTTTTCCTTCTTTCTATATTTATGTATTTCTGTAATTTATATATTTATGTATTTCTGTATTTATATATTTATGTATTTTGTATAACTAATAGCTATGAATAAATGTTTCAAAATGTTTCAAAATGTATCCAGCTATTTATTTATCCTCCTCTTCTATCTACATGTTCCTACCTCCCTTCTCCCCTCTTTTCCTTCTTTCTATCCAGCTATTTATTTATCCTCCTCTTCTATCTACATGTTTCTATACCTCCCTTCTCCCCTCTTTTTTTTCCCTCTTCCTCCTCCTCCTCCTCCCTGGCTCCGAGGTCGTTTTTTCACTTTAGTAGTTGATCCCAAAATGGAAAGATGACAGCGAGCCTTCCCAAGTTTCCCCCCACCCACACCTCCCTCCCCTCATTTCCACCCCCCACCCACCCCCCCTCACGCTGCCCCCTCACCCCACCCCCCTCTCCACCCCCTTGATACCTTATATAGCTTCTTTTCCTTCCCTCTTCCCTTTCTCCTCCTTTTCTCCCATTCATTACTTATTCCCCATACTCTACTTCCATCCTCTTCCTTCTTTTCTCTCATATTGTACTCTCTCTCCCCCCATTTCTCCCATTCATTACCCCTTGTCCTCAC
>JAWQEG010006125.1:7500-10000 GCA_033782935.1 Petrolisthes cinctipes
AACCTCACCTAACCACAAACCTAACCTAACCCAACCTAACCTAACCTCAGACCAAACCTAACCTAACCTAACCTAACCTAACCTCAAACCTAACCTAACCTAACCTCAAACCTAACCTAACCTAACCTCAAACCTAACCTAACCTAACCTAACCTCAAACCTAACCTAACCTAACCTAACCTCAAACCTAACCTAACCTAACCTAACCTCAAACCTAACCTAACCTAACCTAACCTCAAACCTAACCTAACCTAACCAAACCTCAAACCTAACCTAACCTAACCTAACCTGAAACCTAACCTAACCTAACCTCAAACCTAACCTAACCTAACCTAACCTCAAACCTAACCTAACCTAACCTAACCTCAAACCTAACCTAACCTAACCTAACCTCAAACCTAACCTAACCTAACCTCAAACATAACCTAACCTCAAACCTAACCTAACCTAACCTAACCTCAAACCTAACCTAACCAAACCTCAAACCTAACCTAACCTAACCTAATCTCAAACCTAACCTAACCTAACCTAACCTCAAACCTAACCTAACCTAACCTAACCTCAAACCTAACCTAACCTAACCTAACCTCAAACCTAACCTAACCTAACCTAACCTCAAACCTAACCTAACCTCAAACCTAACCTAACCTAACCTAACCTCAATCCTAACCTAACCTAACCTAACTTCAAACCTAACCTAACCTAACCTAACCTCAAACCTAACCTAACCTCACATAACCTCAAACCTAACCTCACCTAACCTCAAACCTAACCTAACCCAACCTAACCTAACCTCAAACCTAACCTAACCTAACCTCAGACCAAACCTAACCTAACCTAACCTCACCTAACCACAAACCTAACCTAACCCAACCTAACCTAACCTCAAACCTAACCTAACCTAACCTCAAACCTAACCTAACCTAACCTCAAATCTAACCTAACCTAACCTAACCTCAAACCTAACCTAACCTCAAACCTAACCTCAAACCTAACCTAACCTCAAACCTAACCTAACCTAACCTAACCTCAAACCTAACCTAACCTAACCTCAAACCTAACCTAACCTAACCAAACCTCAAACCTAACCTAACCTAACCTAACCTTAAACCTAACCTAACCTAACCTCAAACCTAACCTGACCTAACCTAACCTCAAACCTAACCTAACCTAACCTAACCTCAAACCTAACCTAACCTCAAACCTAACCTAACCTAACCTAACCTCAAACCTAACCTAACCTAACCTCAAACCTAACCTAACCTACCCTAACCTCAAAAATAACCTAACCTAACCTAACCTCAAACCTAACCTAACCTCAAACCTAACCTAACTTAAACTAACCTAAAACCTAACCTCACATAACCTCAAACCTAACCTCACATAACCTCAAACCTAACCTCACATAACCTCAAACCTAACCTCACATAACCTCAAACCTAACCTCACATAACCTCAAACCTAACCTCACATAACCTCAAACCTAACCTCACATAACCTCAAACCTAACCTCACATAAACTCAAACCTAACCTCACATAACCTCAAACCTAACCTCACATAACTTCAAACCTAACCTCACATAACCTCAAACCTAACCTCACATAACCTCAAACCTAACCTCACATAACCTCAAACCTAACCTCACATAACCTCAAACCTAACCTCACATAACCTCAAACCTAACCTCACATAACCTCAAACCTAACCTCACATAACCTCAAACCTAACCTCACATAACCTCAAACCTAACCTCACATAACCTCAAACCTAACCTCACATAACCTCAAACCTAACCTCACATAACCTCAAACCTAACCTCACATAACCTCAAACCTAACCTCACATAACCTCAAACCTAACCTCACATAACCTCAAACCTAACCTCACATAACCTCAAACCTAACCTAACCTAACCTCAAACCTAACCTCATATAACCTCAAACCTAACCTCACATAACCTCAAACCTAACCTCACATAACCTCAAACCTAACCTCACATAACCTCAAACCTAACCTCACATAACCTCAAACCTAACCTCACATAACCTCAAACCTAACCTCACATAACCTCAAACCTAACCTCACATAACCTCAAACCTAACCTCACATAACCTTAAACCTAACCTCACATAACCTCAAACCTAACCTAACCTAACCTAACCTCAAACCTAACCTAACCTAACCTAACCTCAAACCTAACCTAACCTAACCAAACCTCAAACCTAACCTAACCTAACCTAACCTTAAACCTAACCTAACCTAACCTCAAACCTAACCTAACCTAACCTAACCTCAAACCTAACCTAACCTAACCTAACCTCAAACCTAACCTAACCTAACCTAACCTCAAACCTAACCTAACCTAACCTAACCTCAAACCTAACCTAACCTAACCTAACCTCAAACCTAACCTAACCTAACCTCAAACCTAACCTAACCTCAAACCTAACCTAACCTAACCTAACCTAAAACCTAACCTAACCTAACCTCAAACCTAA
>JAWQEG010006125.1:17500-20000 GCA_033782935.1 Petrolisthes cinctipes
AACCTCACATAACTTCAAACCTAACCTCACATAACCTCAAACCTAACCTCACATAACCTCAAACTTTACCTCACATAACCTCAAACCTAACCTCACATAACCTCAAACCTATCCTAACCTAACCTCGAACCTAACCTAACCTAACCTAACCTCGAACCTAACCTAACCTAACCTAACCTCGAACCTAACCTAATCAAACCTAACCTAACCTCAAACCTAACCTAACCTAACCTAACCTCAAACCTAACCTAACCTAACCTCAAACCTAACTTAACCTAACCTCAAACCTAACCTAACCTAACCTCAAACCTAACCTAACCTAACCTCAAACCAAACCTAACCTAACCTCAAACCTAACCTAACCTAACCTAACCTCAAACCTAACCTAACCTAACCTAACCTAACCTAACCTAACCTAACCTCTAACCTAACCTAACCTAACCTAACCTAACCTAACCAAACCTAACCTAACCTAACCTCAAACTTAACCTAACCTAACTTTAAACCTAACCTAACCTAACCTCAAACTTAACCTAACCTAACCTCAAACCTAACCTAACCTAACCTCAAACCTAACCTAACCTAACCTCAAACCTACCCTAACCTAACCTCAAACCTAACCTAACCTAACCTCGAACCTAACCTAACCTAACCTAACCTCGAACCTAACCTAACCTAACCTAACCTCGAACCTAACCTAACCTAACCTAACCTCGAACCTAACCTAACCTAACCTAACCTCGAACCTAACCTAACCTAACCTAACCTCGAACCTAACCTAACCAAACCTAACCTCGAACCTTACCTAACCTAACCTAACCTAACCTAACCTAACCTAACCTCGAACCTAACCTAACCTAACCTAACCTCAAACCTAACCTAACCTAACCTAACCTCGAACCTAACCTAACCTCGAACCTAACCTAACCTAACCTAACCTCAAACCTAACCTAACCTAACCTAACCTCGAACCTAACCAAACCTAACCTAACCTCGAACCTAACCTAACCTCGAACCTAACCTAACCTAACCTAACCTCGAACCTAACCTAACCTAACCTAACCTCTAACCTAACATCACCTAACCTAACCTCGAACCTAACCTAACCTAACCTAACCTCGAACCTAACCTAACCTAACCTAACCTAACCTCGAACCTAACCTAACCTAACCTCGAACCTATCCTAACCTAACCTAACCTCAAACCTAACCTAACCTAACCTCGAACCTAACCTAACCTAACTTAACCTCAACCTAACCTAACCTAACCTCAACCTAACCTAACCTAACCTCAACCTAACCTAACCTAACCTAACCTCGAACCTAACCTAACCTAACTTAACCTCGAACCTAACCTAACCTAACCTAACCTCGAACCTAACCTAACCTAACCTAACCTCGAACCTAACCTAACCTAACCTAACCTCGAACCTAACCTAACCTGACCTAACCTCAAACCTAACCTAACCTAACCTCAAACCTAACCTAACTTAACCTCAAACCTAACCTAACCTAACCTAACCTCATAGCTAACCAAACCTAACCTAACCTCAAACCTAACCTAACCTAACCTAACCTCAAACCTAACCTAACCTCAAACCTAACCTAACCTAACCTAATCTCAAACCTATCCTAACCTAACCTAACCTCAAACCTAACCTAACCTAACCTAACCTCAAACCTAACCTAACCTAACCTCAAAAATAACATAACCTAACCTAACCTCAAACCTAACCTAACCTAACCTAACCTCAAACCTAACCTAACCTAACCTAACCAAACCTCAAACCTAACGTAACCTAACCTAACCTCAAACCTAACCTAACCTAACCTAACCTCAAACCTAACCTAACCTAACCTAACCTAGCCTCAAACCTAACCTAACCTAACATAACCTCAAACCTAACCTAACCTAACCTCAAATCTAACCTAACCTATCCTAACCTCAAACCAAACCTAACCTAACCTATCCTCAAACCTAACCTAACCTAACCACAAACCTAACTTAACTAAACCTAACCTCAAACCTAACCTAACCTAACCTAACCTTAAACATAACCTAACCTAACCTAACCTCAAACCTAACCTAACCTAACCTAATCTCAAACCTAACCTAACCTAACCTAACCTCAAACCTAACCTAACCTAACCTCAAACCAATCCTTACCTAACCTCAAACCTAACCTAACCTCAAACCTAACCTAGCCTAACATCAAACCTAACCAAACCTAACCTCAAACCTAACCTAACCTAACCTAACCTCAAACCTAACCTAACCTAACCTAACCTCAAACCTAACCTAACCTAACCTCAAACCTAACCTAACCTAACCTCAAACCTAACCTAACCTAACCTAACCTCAAACCTAACCTAACCTAACCTAACCTAACCTCAAACCTAACCTAACCTAACCTAACCTAACCTAACCTAACCTAACCTAACCTAACCTCGAACCTAACCTAACTTAAAATAACCTCAAACCTAACCTAACCTAACCTCAA
>JAWQEG010006125.1:22500-51820 GCA_033782935.1 Petrolisthes cinctipes
AAACCTAACCTAACCTAACCTAACCTCACCTAACTTCAAACCTAACCTAACCTAACCTTAAACCTAACCTAACCTAACCTAACCTCACCTAACTTCAAACCTAACCTAACCTAACCTCAAACCTACCCTAACCTAACCTCAAACCTAACCTAACCTAACCTAACCTTAAACCTAACCTAACCTAACCTAACCTCAAACCTAACCAAACCAAACCTAACCTCAAACCTAACCTTTACCAAACCTAACCTCAAACCTAACCTAACCTAACCTCAAACCTAACCTAACCTAACCTAACCTCAAACCTAACCAAACCTAACCAAACCTCAAACCTAACCTAACCTAACCTCAAACCTAACCTAACCTAACCTAACCTCAAACCTAACCTAACCTAACCTAACCTCAAACCTAACCTAACCTAACCTAACCTCAAACCTAACCTAACCTAACCTCAAACCTAACCTAACCTAACCAAACCTCAAACCTAACCTAACCTAACCTAACCTCGAACCTAACCTAACTTAAAATAACCTCAAACCTAACCTAACCTAACCTCAAACCTAACCTAACCTAACCTCAAACCTAACCCAACCTAACCTAACCTCATACCTTACCTAACCTAACCTCAAACCTAACCCAACCTAACCTAACCTAACCTAACCTCGAACCTAACCTAACCTGACCTAACCTCAAACCTAACCAAACTTAACCTAACCTCAAACCTAACCTAACCTAACCTAACCTCAAACCTAACCTAACCTAACCTCAAACCTAACCTAACCTAACCTAACCTTGAACCTAACCTAACCAAACCTCGAACCTAACCTAACCTAACCTAACCTAACCTAACCTAACCTAACCTAACCTAACCTAACCTCAAACTTAACCTAACTTAACCTCAAACCTAACCTAACCTAACCTAACCTCAAACCTAACCTAACCTAACCTCAAACCTAACCTAACCTAACCTAACCTCAAACCTAACCTAACCTAACCTAACCTCAAACCTAACCTAACCTAACCTCAAACCTAACCTAACCTCAAACCTAACCTAACCTAACCTAACCTCAAACCTAACCTAACCTAACCTAACTTCAAACCTAACCTAACCTAACCTAACCTCAAACCTAACCTAACCTAACCTATCCTCAAACCTAACCTAACCTAACCACAAACCTAACTTAACTGAACCTAACCTCAAACCTAACCTAACCTAACCTAACCTTAAACATAACCTAACCTAACCTAACCTCAAACCTAACCTAACCTAACCTAACCTCAAACCTAACCTAACCTAACCTAACCTAACCTAACCTCAAACCTAACCTAACCTAACCTAACCTAACCTAACCTAACCTAACCTAACCTAACCTAACCTCAAACCTAACCTAACCTAACCTAACCTCAAACCTAACCTAACCTAACCTCAAACCTAACCTAACCTAACCTCAAACCTAACCTAACCTAACCTAACCTCAAAACTAACCTAACCAAACCTAGCCTTAAACCTAACCTAACCTAACGTAACCTCAAACCTAACCTAACCTAACCTAACCTCAAACCTAACCTAACCTAACCTAACCTCAAACCTAACCTAACCTAACCTAACCTCAAACCTAACTTAACCTTAAACATAGCCTAACCTAACCTAACTTCAAACCTAACCTAACCTAACCTCAAACCTAACCTAACCTAACCTAACCTCAAACCTAACCTAACCTAACCTAACCTCAAACCTAACCTAACCTAACCTCAAACCTAACGTAACCTAACCTAACCTCAAACCTAACCTAACCTAACCTAACCTCAAACCTAACCTAACTTAACCAAACCTAGCCTCAAACCTAACCTAACCTAACATAACTTCAAACCTAACCTAACCTAACCTAACCTCAAATCTAACCTAACCTAACCTAACCTCAAACCAAACCTAACTTAACCTAACCTCTAACCTAACCTAACCTAACCTAACCTCAAACCTAACTTAACCTAACCTAACCTCAAACCTAACCTAACCTAACCTTAAACATAACCTAACCTAACCTAACCTCAAACCTAACCTAACCTAACCTAATCTCAAACCTAACCTAACCTAACTTAACCTCAAACCTAACCTAACCTAACCTAACCTCAAACCAATCCTTACCTAACCTCAAACCTAACCTAACCTCAAACCTAACCTAACCTAACCTCAAACCTAACCTAACCTAGCCTCAAACCTAACCTAACCTAACCTAACCTCAAACCTAACCTAACCTAACCTAACCTCAAACCTAACCAAACCTAACCAAACCTCAAACCTAACCTAACCTAACCTCAAACCTAACCTAACCTAACCTAACCTCAAACCTAACCTAACCTAACCTAACCTTAAACCTAACCTAACCTAACCTAACCTCAAACCTAACCTAACTTAACCTCAAACCTAACCTAACCTAACCTCAAACCTAACCTAACCTAACCTAACCTCAAACCTAACCTAACCTAACCTAACCTCAAACCTAACCTAACCTAACCTAACCTAACCTAACCTAACCTCAAACCTAACCTAACCTAACCTCAAACCTCAAACCTAACCTAACCTAACCTCAAACCTAACCTAACCTAACCTAACCTCAAACCTAACCTAACCTAACCTAACCTCAAACCTAACCTAACCTAACCTCAAACCTAACCTAACCTAACCTAACCTCAAACCTAACCTAACCTAACCTAACCTCAAACCTAACCTAACCAAACCTAACCTTAAACCTAACCTAACCTAACGTAACCTCAAACCTAACCTAACCTAACCTAACCTCAAACCTAACCTAACCTAACCTAACCTCAAACCTAACCAAACCTAACCTAACCCTAAACCTAACCTAACCTAACCTAACCTCAAACCTAACCTAACCTCAAACCTAACCTAACCTCAAACCTAATCTAACCTAACCTAATTTCAAACCTAACCTAACCTAACCTCAAACCTAATCTAACCTAACCTCAAACCTAACCTAACCTAACCTAACCTCAAACCTAACCTAACCTAACCTAACCTCAAACCTAACCTAACCTAACCTTAAACCTAACCTAACCTAACCTAACCTCACCTAACTTCAAACCTAACCTAACCTAACCTTAAACCTAACCTAACCTAACCTAACCTCACCTAACTTCAAACCTAACCTAACCTAACCTCAAACCTACCCTAACCTAACCTCAAACCTAACCTAACCTAACCTAACCTTAAACCTAACCTAACCTAACCTAACCTCAAACCTAACCAAACCAAACCTAACCTCAAACCTAACCTTTACCAAACCTAACCTCAAACCTAACCTAACCTAACCTCAAACCTAACCTAATCTAACCTCAAACCTAACCTAACCTAACCTAACCTCAAACCTAACCTAACCTAACCTAACCTCAAACCTAACCTAACCTAACCTCAAACCTAGCCTAACCTAACCTCAAACCTAACCTAACCTAACCTTAAACCTAACCTAACCTAACCTAACCTCACCTAACTTCAAACCTAGCCTAACCTAACCTAACCTCAAACCTAACCTAACCTAACCTCAAACCTAACCTAACCTAACCTAACCTTAAACCTAACCTAACCTAACCTAACCTCAAACCTAACCTAACCTCAAACCTAACCTAACCTAACCTAACCTCAAACCTAACCTAACCTAACCTAACCTCAAACCTAACCTAATCTAACCTCAAACCTAACCTAACCTAACCTAACCTCAAACCTAACCTAACCTAACCTCAAACCTAACCTAACCTAACCTAACCTCAAACCTAACCTAACCTAACCTACCCTCAAACCTAACCTAACCTCAAACCTACCCTAACCTAACCTAACCTCAAACCTAACCTAACCTAATCTAACCTCAAACCTAACCTAACCTAACCTAACCTCAAACCTAACCTAACCTAACCCAACCTCAAACCTAACCTAACCAAACCTAACCTCAAACCTAACCTAACCTAACCTCACACCAAACCTAACCTAACCTAACCTCAAACCTAACCTAACCTAACCTCAAACCTAACCTAACCTAACCTAACCTCAAACCTATCCTAACCTAACCTAACCTCAAACCTAACCTAACCTAACCTAACCTTTAAACCTAACCTAACCTAACCTCAAACCTAACCTAACCTAACCTCAAACCTAACCTAACCTAATCTAACCTCAAACCTAACCTAACCTAACCTAACCTCAAACCTAACCAAACCTAACCTAACCTAACCTCAAACCTAACCTAACCTAACCTCAAACCTAACCTAACCTAACCTAACCTCAACCCAAACCTCAATCCAAACCTCAACCTCAACCTCATCTCCAACCTCAGCCCCGACCTTAACCTTAACCTATATCTCAACCTCAATCTCAATCCCAACCTCAACCCAAACCTCAATATTAACCTTAACTTCAACCTCAACCTCAGCCCTAACCTCAACCCAAACTTCAATCCAAACCTCAGCCTAAACTCCAACCTCTACCTCAGCCCCAATATCAACCTCAACCTCTATCCCAACCTTAACCAAAACTTCAACCTCAACTCAATCCTCAACCTCAATCCAAATCTCAACATCTACCTCAACCTTTATTACAATCTCAACCTCAATCCCAACCTCAACCCAAACCTCAACCTCAACCTCTATCCCAACCTCAACCACAATTCCAACCTCTAACCAAACCTTAATCCAAGCCTCAACCTTAGCCCAAACCTCAACCCAAATCTCAAACCAAACCTCAACCTCAACCTCAGCCCAAACCTCAACCCAAACCTCAATCCAAACCTCAACCTCAACTCTAACATAAACCTCAGCCCCAACCTCAACATCAATCTCAATTCCACCCTCAACCTAACCTAACCTAACCTAACCTAACCTAACCTCAAACCTAACCTAACCAAACCTAACCTTAAACCTAACCTAACCTAACGTAACCTCAAACCTAACCTAACCTAACCTAACCTCAAACCTAACCTAACCTAACCTAACCTCAAACCTAACCAAACCTAACCTAACCCTAAACCTAACCTAACCTAACCTAACCTCAAACCTAACCTAACCTCAAACCTAACCTAACCTCAAACCTAATCTAACCTAACCTAATTTCAAACCTAACCTAACCTAACCTCAAACCTAACCTAACCTAACCTCAAACCTAACCTAACCTAACCTAACCTCAAACCTAACCTAACCTAACCTAACCTCAAACCTAACCTAACCTAACCTTAAACCTAACCTAACCTAACCTAACCTCACCTAACTTCAAACCTAACCTAACCTAACCTCAAACCTAACCTAACCTAACCTCAAACCTAACCTAACCTAACCTAACCTTAAACCTAACCTAACCTAACCTAACCTCAAACCTAACCAAACCAAACCTAACCTCAAACCTAACCTAACCAAACCTAACCTCAAACCTAACCTAACCTAACCTCAAACCTAACCTAATCTAACCTCAAACCTAACCTAACCTAACCTGACCTCAAACCTAACCTAACCTAACCTAACCTCAAACCTAACCTAACCTAACCTCAAACCTAACCTAACCTAACCTCAAACCTAACCTAACCTAACCTTAAACCTAACCTAACCTAACCTAACCTCACCTAACTTCAAACCTAGCCTAACCTAACCTAACCTCAAACCTAACCTAACCTAACCTCAAACCTAACCTAACCTAACCTTAAACCTAACCTAACCTAACCTAACCTCAAACCTAACCTAACCTCAAACCTAACCTAACCTAACCTAACCTCAAACCTAACCTAACCTAACCTAACCTCAAACCTAACCTAATCTAACCTCAAACCTAACCTAACCTAACCTAACCTCAAACCTAACCTAACCTAACCTCAAACCTAACCTAACCTAACCTAGCCTCAAACCTAACCTAACCTAACCTACCCTCAAACCTAACCTAACCTCAAACCTACCCTAACCTAACCTAACCTCAAACCTAACCTAACCTAATCTAACCTCAAACCTAACCTAACCTAACCTAACCTCAAACCTAACCTAACCTAACCCAACCTCAAACCTAACCTAACCAAACCTAACCTCAAACCTAACCTAACCTAACCTCACACCAAACCTAACCTAACCTAATCTCAAACCTAACCTAACCTAACCTCAAACCTAACCTAACCTAACCTAACCTCAAACCTATCCTAACCTAACCTAACCTCAAACCTAACCTAACCTAACCTAACCTTTAAACCTAACCTAACCTAACCTCAAACCTAACCTAACCTAACCTCAAACCTAACCTAACCTAATCTAACCTCAAACCTAACCTAACCTAACCTAACCTCAAACCTAACCAAACCTAACCTAACCTAACCTCAAACCTAACCTAACCTAACCTCAAACCTAACCTAACCTAACCTAACCTCAACCCAAACCTCAATCCAAACCTCAACCTCAACCTCATCTCCAACCTCAGCCCCGACCTTAACCTTAACCTATATCTCAACCTCAATCTCAATCCCAACCTCAACCCAAACCTCAATATTAACCTTAACTTCAACCTCAACCTCAGCCCTAACCTCAACCCAAACTTCAATCCAAACCTCAGCCTAAACTCCAACCTCTACCTCAGCCCCAATATCAACCTCAACCTCTATCCCAACCTTAACCAAAACTTCAACCTCAACTCAATCCTCAACCTCAATCCAAATCTCAACATCTACCTCAACCTTTATTACAATCTCAACCTCAATCCCAACCTCAACCCAAACCTCAACCTCAACCTCTATCCCAACCTCAACCACAATTCCAACCTCTAACCAAACCTTAATCCAAGCCTCAACCTTAGCCCAAACCTCAACCCAAATCTCAAACCAAACCTCAACCTCAACCTCAGCCCAAACCTCAACCCAAACCTCAATCCAAACCTCAACCTCAACTCTAACATAAACCTCAGCCCCAACCTCAACATCAATCTCAATTCCACCCTCAACCTAAACCTCAACCTCATCTCCAACCTCAAATCAAACCTCAATCCAAACCTCAACCTCAACTCCAATCTCAACCTCAGCCCCAACCTCAACCTCTATCCTAACCTCTACTCCTACCTCAACCTCAACCTTAATATATATATAATGTTTAATAATTAATTATTAATAATGCTGGCCTCTGATTGGCCGATAAAATGCTGGCCTCTGATTGGCTGATGAAATGCTGGCCTCTGATTGGCCAATGAAATGCTGGCCTCTGATTGGCCGATGAAATGCTGGCCTCTGATTGGCCGATGAAATGCTGTCCCCTAATTGGCCGATGAAATGCTGGCCTCTGATTGGCCGAAGAAATGCTGGCCTCTGATTGGCCGAAGAATTGCTGGCCTCTGATTGGCCGATGAAATGCTGGCCTCTGATTGGCTAATGAAATGCTGGCCTCTGATTGGCCGATGAAATGCTGGCCTCTGATTGACCAATCAAATGCTGGTCTCTGATTGGTCGATGAAATGCTGGCATCTGATTGGCTGTTGAAATGCTGGCCACTGATTGGCCGATGGAATGCTGGCCTCTGATTGGCCGATGAAATGCTGGCCTCTGATTGGTCGATGGAATGTTGGTCTCTGATTGGATGATGGAATGCTGGCCTTCGATTGGCCGATGGGATGCTGGCCTCTGATTGGCCGATGAAATGCTTGCCTCTGATTGGCCGATGAAATGCTGGCCTCTAATTGGCCAATGAAATGCTGGCCTCTGATTGGCCATTGAAAGGCTGGCCTCTGATTGGCCGTTGAAATGCTGGCCTCTGATTGGCCGAGGAAATGCTGGCCTCTTATTGGCCGAGGAAATGCTGGCCTCTGATTGGCCGATGGAATGCTGGCCTCTGATTGGCCAATGAAATGCTGGCCTCTGATTGGTCAATGGAATGTTGGTCTCTGATTGGCCGATGGAATGCTGGCCTCTGATTGGCCGATGGGATGCTGGCATCTGATTGGCCGATGAAATGCTGGCCACTGATTGGCTGATGAAATGCTGGCCTCTGATTGGTCGATGAAATGCTGGCCTCTGATTGGCCGATGAAATGCTGGCCTCTGGTTTGCCGATGAAATGCTGGCCTCTGATTGGCCAATGAAATGCTGGCCTCTGATTGGCCGATAGAATGCTGGCCTCTGATTGGCCGATGAAATGCTGGCCTCTGATTGGTCGATGGAATGTTGGCCTCTGATTAGCCGATGGAATGCTGGCCTCTGATTGGCCGATGAAATGCTGGCCTCTGATTGGCCGATGAATGCTTGCCTCTGATTGGCTGATGAAATTCTGGCCTCTGATTGGCCGAGGAAATGCTGGCCTCTGATTGGCCGAGGAAATGCTGGCCCTGATTGGCCGAGGAAATGCTGGCCTCTGATTGGCCTATGAAATGCTGTCCTCTGATTGGCTGTTGAAATGCTGGCCTCTGATTGGCCGATGAAATGCTGGCTTCTGATTGGCCGATGGAATGCTGGCTTCTGATTGGCCGATGAAATGCTGGCCGCTGATTGGCCGATGATATGCGAGCCCCTGATTGGCCGATGATATGCTGGCCCCTGATTGGCTGATGAAATGCTGGCCTCTGATTGGTAGATGAAATGCTGGCCTCTGATTGGCCAAGGAATTGCTGGCCTCTGATTGGCCAATGAAATGCTGGCCTCTGATTGGCCAATGGATTAAATGCTGGCCTCTGATTGGCCGATGAAATGCTGGCCTCTGATTGGCTGATGAAATGGTGGCCTCTGATTGGCCGATGAAATGCTGGCCTCTGATTGGCCAATGAAATGGTAGCCTCTGATTGGCCAATGAAATGCTGGCCTCTGATTGGCCAGTGAAATGCTGGCCTCTGATTTGCCAATGAAATGCTGGCCGCTGATTGGCCGATGAAATGCTGGCCTCTGATTGGCCGATGAAATGCTGGCCTCTAATTGGCCGATGAAATGCTGGCCTCTGATTGGCCGATGAAATGCTGGCCTGTGATTGGCTTATGAAATGCTGGCCTCTGATTGGCCGAGGAAATGCTGGCCTCTGATTGGCCGAGGAAATGCTGGCCTCTGATTGGCCGTTGAAATGCTGGCCTCTGATTGGCCGATGAAATGCTGGCCTCTGATTGGCCGATGAAATGCTGTCCCCTAATTGGCCGATGAAATGCTGGCCTCTGATTGGCCGAAGAAATGCTGGCCTCTGATTGGCCGAAGAATTGCTGGCCTCTGATTGGCCGATGAAATGCTGGCCTCTGATTGGCTAATGAAATGCTGGCCTCTGATTGGCCGATGAAATGCTGGCCTCTGATTGACCAATCAAATGCTGGTCTCTGATTGGTCGATGAAATGCTGGCATCTGATTGGCTGTTGAAATGCTGGCCACTGATTGGCCGATGGAATGCTGGCCTCTGATTGGCCGATGAAATGCTGGCCTCTGATTGGTCGATGGAATGTTGGTCTCTGATTGGATGATGGAATGCTGGCCTTCGATTGGCCGATGGGATGCTGGCCTCTGATTGGCCGATGAAATGCTTGCCTCTGATTGGCCGATGAAATGCTGGCCTCTAATTGGCCAATGAAATGCTGGCCTCTGATTGGCCATTGAAAGGCTGGCCTCTGATTGGCCGTTGAAATGCTGGCCTCTGATTGGCCGAGGAAATGCTGGCCTCTTATTGGCCGAGGAAATGCTGGCCTCTGATTGGCCGATGGAATGCTGGCCTCTGATTGGCCAATGAAATGCTGGCCTCTGATTGGTCAATGGAATGTTGGTCTCTGATTGGCCGATGGAATGCTGGCCTCTGATTGGCCGATGGGATGCTGGCATCTGATTGGCCGATGAAATGCTGGCCACTGATTGGCTGATGAAATGCTGGCCTCTGATTGGTCGATGAAATGCTGGCCTCTGATTGGCCGATGAAATGCTGGCCTCTGGTTTGCCGATGAAATGCTGGCCTCTGATTGGCCAATGAAATGCTGGCCTCTGATTGGCCGATAGAATGCTGGCCTCTGATTGGCCGATGAAATGCTGGCCTCTGATTGGTCGATGGAATGTTGGCCTCTGATTAGCCGATGGAATGCTGGCCTCTGATTGGCCGATGAAATGCTGGCCTCTGATTGGCCGATGAATGCTTGCCTCTGATTGGCTGATGAAATTCTGGCCTCTGATTGGCCGAGGAAATGCTGGCCTCTGATTGGCCGAGGAAATGCTGGCCCTGATTGGCCGAGGAAATGCTGGCCTCTGATTGGCCTATGAAATGCTGTCCTCTGATTGGCTGTTGAAATGCTGGCCTCTGATTGGCCGATGAAATGCTGGCTTCTGATTGGCCGATGGAATGCTGGCTTCTGATTGGCCGATGAAATGCTGGCCGCTGATTGGCCGATGATATGCGAGCCCCTGATTGGCCGATGATATGCTGGCCCCTGATTGGCTGATGAAATGCTGGCCTCTGATTGGTAGATGAAATGCTGGCCTCTGATTGGCCAAGGAATTGCTGGCCTCTGATTGGCCAATGAAATGCTGGCCTCTGATTGGCCAATGGATTAAATGCTGGCCTCTGATTGGCCGATGAAATGCTGGCCTCTGATTGGCTGATGAAATGGTGGCCTCTGATTGGCCGATGAAATGCTGGCCTCTGATTGACCAATGAAATGGTAGCCTCTGATTGGCCAATGAAATGCTGGCCTCTGATTGGCCAGTGAAATGCTGGCCTCTGATTTGCCAATGAAATGCTGGCCGCTGATTGGCCGATGAAATGCTGGCCTCTGATTGGCCGATGAAATGCTGGCCTCTGATTGGCCGAGGAAATGCTGGCCTCTGATTGGCTTATGAAATGCTGGCCTCTGATTGGCCGAGGAAATGCTGGCCTCTGATTGGCCGAGGAAATGCTGGCCTCTGATTGGCCGAGGAAATGCTGGCCTCTGATTGGCCGAGGAAATGCTGGCCTCTGATTGGCCGAGGAAATGCTGGCCTCTGATTGGCCGAGGAAATGCTGGCCTCTGATTGGCCAATGAAATGCTGGCCTCTGATTGGCCGATGAAATGCTGGCCTCTGATTGCAATTACCAAATTAAACGGGCTAAGAACCTCTGTTAGTATTGTCAAAATCTATCAAACGTGGCTATAAAACGCTGGCAACACACCAATTATAAAATTAAATGGGCTCTTTAAGAACCTTTGGTAGTATTAAATTATTTACAAATAATTGATTATTTACTAATAGGCTATACAAAACTGCTTCTCTGGGCAAATCCACTTTGGTGCTGTTGAAAACACAGACTACATGGAGAGTGAGACAACCACAACCAACCTGTGGTGTTGGTGGTGATAATCTCACTCTGTGTTTTCAACAGCACCAAAGTGGAGTTGCCCAGAGAAGCAGCTAAAAACGGTTTGTTTACATTATTTTTTTCGTTATAACTTTATATATATGTCTATTTATAATTATGTAGGTTGAGTAATGTAATTACTAATATCTGCTGATAATAATAATAATATAACATAAGTATAAATAACTGTTATAACATATTAATACATTGGTTAATTAATAGCCAATGTTTACTGTGTGTATTGAACTGTGTTATAGTTAATTTATAGCTTAATATTATTAACAAATGATTACCTTATAACTCTATAACATTATATAATGATATATAATTATGAGGAATATTAATATATATATCAAAGATAGAATACCACAATTACTAAAGCCGAAACAATCCATATTTTACAGTTTTTTTATAACATGTCTTCAATAACAAGGAATTATGATTTATTAAATCTTCATCATTACACAAGGTAAGTGTATAATTAATAATAATGTATAACCAATAATTATAATGTGTATTACAATTGTATTATAAACCTAACCTAACCACGTAAAGTTAATAATATTTTAATAATGTTATTTAATAATGTTATTTAATTAATTATAATATATATATCAAAATAAATTATTAGTAAATAATTATTAAACATTATTAAAACATTATTAACTTTACATGGTTAGGTTAGGTTAGGTTTATTATATATATTACATTGTAATACGAATAATTATTATTGTTTATACATTATTATTAATTATACACTTACCTTATACAATAATAAGGCTTTAATAAATCATAATTCCTTGTTATTGAAGACATGTTTAAAAAAATGTAAAATATGGATTGTTTCGGTTTAGTAATTGTGGTATTCTGTCTTTGATATACATATTTATATTCCTTATAATTATATATATATAAATGTTTCTTTGCTTTATTTATTTATTTATTTATTTATTTAGCTAATATTGGTATTATCTGTGCCGGCGAACTACTGGTTAGGTTAGGTTGTGTTAGGTAGGGTTCGGTTACCTTTATCAATGCTCAGTGGAATTATCTCTTGGAAATGTATTCTCTGCTAGATATTTCAATTTTAAGATACGACATTTCTGTAGTGGAGGGACGAACTGAGGTTGGGCGGACAGTGTTACCAGATATCCTTGGAAAAATTACGGAAGATCCAACAGGCAGTTGTGTACAATACGCTTGACCCACCCAATCGGGATACTTTTAGCTCCTATTCACGAGATCTATTTAATTTTTAAAGATCCCGAAGGATATTAAGTTAGGTCCCGAAGATAGCCACAGTTTAGGTTAGGTTAGGTTAGGTTAAGAGAGAGAGAGAGAGAAGCATCTTTGTATGTGAGAGAGAGAGAGAGAGAGAGAGTGAATTGATAGGCTTTGAAAGGGAATTGTTAGGCTTTGAAAGGGATTTGTTAGGCTTTGAAAGGGAATTGTTAGGCTTTGAAAGGGATTTGTTAGGCTTTGAAAGGGAATTGTTAGGCTTTGAAAGGGCATTGTTAGGTTTTGAAAGGGTATTGTTAGGCTTTGAAAGGGAATTGTTAGGCTTTGAAAGGGAATTGTTAGACTTAAAAAGGGCATTGTTAGGCTTTAA
The DNA here is from genome assembly GCA_033782935.1 of Petrolisthes cinctipes. Lineage (NCBI taxonomy): Eukaryota > Metazoa > Arthropoda > Malacostraca > Decapoda > Porcellanidae > Petrolisthes > Petrolisthes cinctipes. Next base: position 35,411 of record JAWQEG010006125.1, read on the forward strand.
AAAGGAATTGTTAGGCTTAAAAGGGTATTGTTAGGCTTTGAAAGGGAATTGTTAGGCTTTGAAAGGGCATTGTTAGGTTTTGAAAGGGAATTGTTAGGCTTTGAAAGGGAATTGTTAGGCTTTGAAAGGGATTTGTTAGGCTTTGAAAGGGATTTGTTGGGCTTTGAAAGGGATTTGTTAGGCTTTGAAAGGGAATTGTTAGGCTTTGAAAGGGAATTGTTAGGCATTGAAAGGGAATTGTTAGGCTTTGAAAGGGAATTGTTAGACTTTGAAAGGGAATTGTTAGGCTTTGAAAGGGAATTGTTAGACTTAAAAAGGGCATTGTTAGGCTTTAAAAGGGAATTGTCAGGCTTAAAAGGGTATTGTTAGGCATAAAAGGAAATTGTTAGGATTTAAAAGGGAATTGTTAGACTCTACAAGGGAATTGTTAGACTCTACAAGGGAATTGTTAGACTCTACAAGGGAATTGTTAGACTCTACAAGGGAATTGTTAGACTCTACAAGGGAATTGTTAAACTCTGAAAGGGAATTGTTAGGCTTTGAAAGGGATTTGTTAGGCTCTGAAAGGGAATTGTTAGGCTTTGAAAGGGATTTGTTAGGCTTTGAAAGGGATTTGTTAGGCTTTAAAAGGGATTTGTTAGGCTTTGAAAGGGAATTGTTAGGCTTTGAAAGGGATTTGTTAGGCTTTGAAAGGGAATTGTTAGGCTTTGAAAGGGAATTGTTAGGCTTTGAAAGGGATTTGTTAGGCTTTGAAAGGGATTTGTTAGGCTTTGAAAGGGATTAGTTAGGCCTTACAAGGGAACTGTTAGATCTTAAAAGGGAATGATAATGAGCGCGATAGAAATGATAGTGGCGACGATAGAAATGATAGTGGCGACGATAAAAATGATAGTGGCGACGATAGAAATGATAGTGGCGACGATAAAAATGATAGTGGCGACGATAGAAATGATAGTGGCGACGATAGAAATGATAGTGGCGACGATAGAAATGATAGTGGCGACGATAGAAATGATAGTGGATACGATAGAAATTATAATGACGACTGGAAGGTGTGCCTGGGGCAGGGAAGGAACGGAAAGGTGTGCCTGGGGCAGGGAAGGACCGGTAAGGTGTGCCTGGGGCAGGGAAGGAACGGAAAGGTGTGCCTGGGGCAGGGAAGGACCGGTAAGGTGTGCCTTGGGCAGGGAAGGAACGGAAAGGTGTGCCTGGGGCAGGGAAGGACCGGTAAGGTGTGCCTGGGGCAGGGAAGGACCGGTAAGGTGTGCCTGGGGCAGGGAAGGACCGGTAAGGTGTGCCTGGGGCAGGGAAGGACCGGTAAGGTGTGCCTGGGGCAGGGTAGGACCCGGAAGGTGTGCCTGGGGCAGGGTAGGACCGGGAAGGTGTGCCTTGGGCAGGTAAGGACCGGAAAGGTGTGCCTGGGGCAGGGAAGGACCGGTAAGGTGTGCCTAGGGCAGGGAAGGACCGGGAAGGTGTGCCTGGGGCAGGGTAGGACCGGGAAGGTGTGCCTTGGGCAGGTAATGACCGGAAAGGTGTGCCTGGGGCAGGGAAGGAACGGAAAGGTGTGCCTTGCTCTGTTACAAGGAAATTTGAACTAGGATTTTGTGTGTTGTTTCCCTTCTCAGCTCTCCTCATGCCCTCTTCCCACAGTTATATCTGATAAGTTTTAGTAGATGTTCATTTCATTGTTTATGGGTAAACAGAGCCCTAGCATCCTCCCCCTTATTGGGCCTCAGTACTGGAGTGAAGCCTTCCAGTACACCTTAGGACTATATTCCATGATGCCCCTCCCCCCCCCCCCCCTACATACACACATACAGCCCTGGCCAGGTTTTTCACAGCACAGTTTTTAAAATATTTTAGAAGTGTTCATTTGCTGATTAAAAAATAAATAAATAATTAGACTGAGTCACCAGGGTGTGAAGGAGGCTACATTGTCCTCCAATTGTCTACACTTACAGCACACACACATCTCAACACCTGTTTTTCAGTTTCATACAAATCACAGCACATTCCAGAAATTATATAATAAAATAACCCTCCCCTTATAATATTTAAAATGTCTGTGTTTGAATTTTCAAACCAAGGTATGGTACTGTACTGTACTGTACTGTACTGGATATTTGAGGCCTATTTCTGAGGTGTAGAAATTTTTTTTTTATGTTTTTCTATTAATTAATAGCCCCTTTTGAAGTTGTTGAAGTTCTTTCTGGCCTTACATTTAACTGGACCTGGAGGTGATAATATGGCAAGATGTTTTTCTAGCCCCTATAAGTATGGGAAGGTGTGCCTGGGGCAGGGAAGGTGTGCCTGGGGCAGAGAAGGACCGGGAAGGTGTGCCTGGGGCAGGGAAGGACAGGGAAGGTGTGCCTTGGGCAGGGAAGAACCAGGTAGGTGTGCCTGGGGCAGGGAAGGTGTGCCTGGGGCAGAGAAGGACAGGGAAGGTGTGCCTGGGGCAGGGAAGGACAGGGAAGGTGTGCCTGGGGCAGGGAAGGACAGGGAAGGTGTGCCTGGGGCAGGGAAGGACAGGGAAGGTGTGCCTGGGGCAGGGAAGGACAGGGAAGTGTGCCTGGGGCAGGGAAGGTGTACCTGGGGAGGAGAAAGTGTGCCTGGGGCAGGGAAGGACCGGGAAGGTGTGCCTGGGACAGGGAAGGAGTGCCTGGGGCAGGGAAGGGCAGGGTAGGTGTGCCTGGGACAGGGAAGGAGTGCCTGGGGCAGGGAAGGACAGGGAAGGTGTGCCTGGGTGGCCTTCACGTCACACTTGACTCCACAGTCAGGTGTACCAACATTACATCGCACTGTTAAAAGGATGGTAACGAAACTTTTTTTGCCAACTGTACATTACACACCCTTAAACCCAGCCAATAATGAGGGTTTACTGTACACAAATTCATTACAAACACTACATTATTATTATTATTATTTATTTCTGTGTGTGTGAGTGTGTATTTCTCTGTATCCATATATGTGTATGTTTTTCACACACACACACACACACACATTCTCTCTCTCTACTGGACATAACCATTGTAATATGCATATGTGTGTATATATTTGTTTGTGTATGATCGCGCAGTGTTACCACATCTGGTTAGGTCCCGGGAATATGTCCCGGTTACTTTATGATAGTTTACATCGGTTATATCCCGGTAGTCTGCCCAGGTTAGGTCCCGGTAGTTTGCTGTGGTCCAGGTTAGGTTAGGTTAGCTTAAATTTCCAAATTATGTTTGTAAAACGAGGCATCTCCGAGAGAAACACCATAGAAGAAAATAGTCTTAGAATGGTCTAAATAAGTGGGTAATGAAGGTAGAAAAACCATACATGATAACGGCAGTTCTTTCAATATTTACCGTATTTTACCACGGTTAGTTCCCGGTAGTTTGCCCAGGTTAGGTCCCGGTAGTTTACTGCAGTTTAGGTTAGGTCATACTAATTTCAAAATGCTATATTTGAATATGACCTAACTTGGAAATGGGGCATTTCTGAAGAAAAGTGTTTTAGAATTGTATTAGAAAATGGCAATAGAATAGATAATTACCAATTGTTTTTTATTACTCATTATTTCCCGGTAGTTTGCCCGGGTTAGGTCCCGGTAGTTTGCCCGGGTTAGGTCCCGGTAGTTTGCCCAGGGTTAGGTCCCGGTAGTTTGCCCGGGTTAGGTTCCGGTAATTTGCCCGGGTTAGGTCTCGGTAGTCTGATGCGGTCTAGGTTAAGTTAGGTAAAGTCAGGCTAATTTCAAAATGCCCCATTTGAATATGCCCTATCTTTGAAATGGGGCATTTGCATAGGAAATGCTATAGAAGAAAATAGTCTTAGAATGGTCTAAATAAGTGGATAATTAAGGTAGAAAAGCCGTACACAATAACGGTAATAATTTCAATATTTACCAAAAAAGTTTCCTAGAATTGTCCTAAATATGATCTATTAGAGTTGGATAATATTAACTGTGAGGAATTGTATATTGAATAATCAGGTTTTGGAATGGTTCAAAATATAACGTATTCAGATGGTGATTATCTATTAGAGTTGGTAAAATGTAACCGGGAGGATTATTATATTGAATAACCATGTTTGGGAATTAAATATATTTCGGTAAATAAAACACATCCGGGAGTAAACGGGTGTAAATAGGCACTGGATAATGACGTCATGGTTGGTTGGGCGGATGACGTCATAGTTTTCAGCCTATCACACGTATGGATTCATCACATCTCGCTTTCATCAGTTGTTTATCATGATGCACATATTCTAAAGCCGTGTTTCAACCCCACTCTTTCCCTGATTTACTTCATGCCCTCAATGCCATCTATCAGGGTCAATATTGTTGGGGGAAATGAAGGAAATTAATATCAGATAAACAGTGAAAACATAAAAACAATTTTATTACTAAAGGGAATTGTTAAATAGATCACTCCCATTAGTAAAGGGTTTACTGGTTAGGTTAGGTTAATATTAAATTAAATTAGGTTAGGTTAATATTAAATTAAATTAAGTTAGGTTAATATTAAATTAGGTTAGGTTAATATTAAATTAAATTAGGTTAGGTTAATATTAAATTAGGTTAGGTTAAGGTATCCATCTTTGAACAATGTTAGCAACCTTACATTTAATGATAAATATTATTTGGTGCTGGTTCTATGAACTCAGGGTGAGATGGTAACCTCATACTATCAGTTGTGAGTTCCATCAAAAATACTTATATTAAAGAAAAGGAAAACTTTGAATGGAACTCACCACTGAGCGTTGACGGTAACTGCCTCAGCCAGAATTGTCACCAACTGTTCTTACCTATTTGTTCTTACCTATTTGTTCTTACCTATTTGTATCTTTACAGGATTGAGTCAAGCTCGTAATGTCCCGTATTTTAAAACACAATTATCATATGTTTTTTAAAGTTATGTATGTTTTTGACATACTTTGATCTGTATGAAACTTTGATGAACAGGTAATGAGATTTCTGTCTGTTTCTGAGTGAACAAAGTTGCAGCACAATGCATGAAGGGGGAACGCTATAATAAAATTTGTCTTCATATAGGAATTATTATAGAAATGGTCATAAGCAGCTTAAATAACTAATTAGAGGAAATTCAGGAAGGGAATGTGGAGGCAGATATGGAGATGAAAAAACAGCTTGCCATATTATCACCTCCAGGTCCAGTTACATGTAAGGCCAGAAAAAACTTCAACAACTTCCAAAGAGGCTATTAATTAATAGAAAAACATGAAAAAAAAATTCTACACCTCAGAAATAGGCCTCAAGTATCCAGTACAGTACAGTACAGTACCATACCTTGCTTTGAAAATTCAAACACAGACGTTGGTGACTCAGTCTAATGGAAATTTTAAAATGATGACTCTGGCTACACCACCTCTCCCTATTCTGTAGTCAAGTAATAGATATACTGTATAGCATTAATATTCACACAAAAACATATTTTAAGGACTCTATGAGAAGTCTGTTATTTTTTCCTAGAGTCCTTAAAATATGTTTTTGTGTGAATATTAATGCTATACAGTATATCTATTACTTGACTACAGAATAGGGAGAGGTGGTGTAGCCAGAGTCATCATTTTAAAATTTCCATTAGACTGAGTCACTAACGTCTGTGTTTGAATTTTCAAAGCAAGGTATGGTACTGTACTGTACTGTACTGTACTGGATATTTAAGGCCTATTTCTGAGGTGTAGAAATATCTTTTTCGTGTTTTTGTATTAATTAAGAGGGTGCGGGAATAGGGGGACAGGCTTGGAGGGGGGTTTAGGGGGGTGCAGGAATTTTTGGGGAGTGTGGGAGTCTGGGACAGGCTTGGGGGGGGGGTTAGGGTGGTGCGGGAGTAGGGGACAGGCTTTCTATCCACCCCAAGCCTGTCCCCCTATTCCCGCACCCCCCAAACCCCTCCTAAGCCTGTCCCCCTATTCCCGCTCCTGAGAAGGAAAGAGACAAGGGGATTATTAATAATAATTGTTATGTTATGCCTCAACCATTGTATAAACATAGAAACTTCAGAAGGCTCAAATGAAAGTGGTCATGTGGGCAGTCTCCATTGTAATCTGGCACGGTTCCAATAATGCTACATAGATGTGTTTACATACCAAGTCTTGTAAAAGAAGTTAAATACATATGCTACCCATTGGTTTTCTAAATAATATTATTTCTATAAATTATATGTTAAACAATAATATCACAATAATGTCCTTAGGCAAAGTACTGTACAGTATATTCCAGAAAATTAACTTCAAAGAGTGAATAATGGAAACATTTTGTAAGATGGGTATACTGTACTTAAGATTTGTAAGTACAGTACAGTAGAGTAGTATTGAAGTGTACATTACTGTACTATCAGTAAATTACCATATCCACATACCAGATTACCACTCATTCTTATCATTTTGATAATGATAAGTTCTCTAAATAATATTATATATTATTTTCAGTCAGGTTTTAGAGGTAATTACTTACCCTAAACTTACCCCTAACCTTTTACTTGGCAACATTTTTCCATTAATTTCCTAAACCTTGATTTAGTTTAAGAAACTCTGTGAGACATTTATCATAATCTTTATTTAATTATTACATTCACCAGAGAATATTGAGAATTTGGTGTGGTAGTATTTCCTGACCCAACTACTGTTAGCTTACTTGTTTTGGTTGGTGAAAGTCAGACTAGGATATGATAAGTTTCCCCTTATAGCCTATATGTTAACCTTGAAAGATCACAATAACAAAGTATAGTTTTCATTATTCTTACCTGTAATGAAATGTTGGTCAGGATCAGAAGTAATTTCTCATTTTTTTAACCATTATCCCTGCCTATGGATGTGTGAAAAGGGATCGTAGTGATATTATAATATTCCACACGTGAGGTGAGAACTTTATAACAATATATATTTGAGAAGGATGTGAAATAAAAGAGACTAAAATGCAGCGTCCACCTGTGTCACACATCCCATTGCAAAAAATGTGACAATATTGGCTTGGATTGACTGTTTATCATAAATGTTGCTTGCTGAGATAGTGGGATGTCCAGCACTGCAACACACCTGTGGATTCTCAATAAAGTGGAGTGACGAGTGCAGGGACTGATGGAGAACAACAGCTGCCCTCCTCCCTCACAGGATATACCTGCCCTGGACACATTGGAGCACCACCAGGATGTTGCTGCTCTGGTGGTCTTCCACAAGACACAGGTACAAGAGGTACAGCACCTGGCAGGATTTAGGCTCCCCCCGTGTGAGGCTGTGAGAGACACGAGAATGGTGTTCTCCAGCCACAAGCATATCAGGTTGCTGAGGTCACACACCAGCCAGCACCAGAGGGTGGCAAGTCTAATGGTTCCCACTCAATTTTTCCCGCAGAGAGAACATATTGAGCCAATACAGAGCTACACACACTCAGCACTCACTCAGCTGGACCCTGGTCCAGCACTATCAGCCATAGTTGTACTGTATATATTCATTCCAAACTATGTTTACTGTTATTGTTGATGTTCTCCCGGGACAGAATGGCCTCCTGCCCCACAGACCCCTGGTACACTCTGGTCTCAGTGAAAAAAACAAATTAAAATAAAGGAGGGGCTGGCCCTATATGCCTGGGCTACTGAAGCACATCCCAGGGAAATGGGACCACAGCTTACTGGACCAGGGAGTCTGTATGTCCCTATATGTCTGTATGTCCCTATATGTCTGTATGTCCCTATATGCCTGGGCTACCGAAGCACATCCCAGGGAAATGGGACCACAGCTTACTGGACCAGGGAGTCTGTATGTCCCTATATGTCTGTATGTCCCTATATGCCTGGGCTACCGAAGCACATCCCAGGGAAATGGGACCACAGCTTACTGGACCAGGGAGTCTGTATGTCCCTATATGTCCGTATGTCCCTATATGCCTGGGCTACCAAAGCACATCCCAGGGAAATGGGACCACAGCTTACTGGACCAGGGAGTCTGGGGGCCTCATTGGTGGGAAGGTCTTTGATCCCACAGCCAGTGGTGTGGGCCCAAGTCCACGTTACAAGAGCTACAAGTGGGGCCGCACCTTCCATGAGACCAGCCCTGAAGGGACCATAAGGGGGAGGGAGTTTACACTGCTGCATGCAAAGGGAAATGCACCCCCTGTGTGCTGGCGGTCCACACACCAGTGAAAAAACCTCACATGGATTAATTTTAATCCATGTGGGCAGATCTCATCAAATCCACTAGAAAGTTACCAGATCCTACAACAATCTTTATTCTAGCCCTGTGGAGGACTATGTTTACTGTTATATATCTTGCCATAACATACTTACTGTATACTTTATTTGATTTTACTAAAAAATGCTATATATAAATGTCATTTCATGTCATGTCATCTAACAAAAAATTTCATATCAGTTTGTTGTTGTTGAAGTGCCTCAAGGTGTCTGGTGAAGCAGCCCTGAGCTCCTGAGGAAGGCCATGGCCTCAACTGGGGTTTGCCACAGTGCTCTCAAAGAGTGTACAGTATGTTGTGTTATTGATCAATGTGATTGTGTGCATTGTAGTCTTAAATAATGTATTTAAGGGGTTGCGGGAATAAGAGGCCAGGCTTAGGGGGGTGCGGGGGTTTTTGGGGGGGTTGGCTGGGTTTTGGAGGGTGCGGGAGTTAGGGGACAGGCTGGGGGGAGGGGTTAGGGTGATGTGGGAGTAGGGGACAGGCTTTCTACCCCCCCCCCAAGCCTGTCTCCCTATTCCTGCACCCCCCCACAAAAACCCGCACCTCCCTAAACTCCCCCAAGCCTGGCTCCCTATTCCCGCACCCCCTTAAATTTGTGAAGAGAAGGCCTAGCTGGGATGTAGTCTCCACATATTATACCTCCATGTGAGGCAATGGGGGACATGCTGGGGGGGAGGGGGGTTATGGGGGTGCAGGAATAGGGAACAGGCTTTCTACCCACCCCAAGTCTGTCCCCCTATTTCCTTACCTCCCAAACTCCCCCCCCCCCGAACCCCCCAAAACACCCCACACACCCCTAAATATCCCCCAAGCCTGTCCCCCTACTCCCGCACCCCAAAAAAAAACCCGCGACACCCCCCAAAACTCCCCGCACCCCCCAAAACCCCCCCAAAACCCTAGTAGCTCCTTGATCGTTCCTTTACCATTTGTATACACTTATTATATCTTATTTCCAATAGTAGGCTTACTATTTGTTATATTTCCACAACAAATAACCTAATGGAAGTGTAAGGTACTTATATTCTATGGCAAATATACAAAACTAACCCGAGAAACACCAAAACTTGAGTAAATTAGGAACAATTTCAGTTTTTACACGAGTCGCGGCCTCTGACTTGGCAACACTGATTTCACGACACGGCAATAATGACGTCACTATCCATGATGGCCGCCGTTGAGATGATGAATGTAAAAAGTAATTATAATAACAATAATAACAGCAATAAGAGTATTATAACAAGAGAAATATATATAAATCAATACGAAGAAATATATAGAACCCAATAATTAGATAAATAAATAAATAAATTGTAATAATAATGATAATAATAATAGTTAACAATCGTAGTCCCTATCAGCATTGCTACTTTTGTCAGTGTTGTCATTTCTAAGGTAATTACTCTAAATTAGCCTAGTTTGGTGCTATTTAAGATAAAATTTCTCCTATCTAAAGTAATTTTTATGAAAATTCCTTCGTTATTTATTTCCTGGGTCGTTGTGAAAGAAAATTAATACTATTAAAATACTTTCAAAGTTAATACTATTATAAAAACATGGAAATGTATACCGTTTGTCAAAGGTTTAATTTATGTTGAGGTAATTTGGTTCCATCTAAGGTATTTTCAACCCAATTTTTAAGGTATTTTACGAATTTCTTCCCTCTGTTGTTGGCGATCGAACCAATCTTCATTCCGGTGTTTCCTCCAAACCATCCAGTCTCTCCAATCCTCTAATCTCTCCATGTTGAGGTAATTTGGTTTCATCTAAGGTATTTTCAACCCAATTATTAAGGTATTTCATCGAATTTCTTCTCTCTGAGGCCTCCAAATTGCTCCAATCTTCTCACCAGTGTTTCCTCCAATCCTCTAATCTCTCCTCAAATGTCCCTAGTATTCCCTCTAAATCCTCCAATCCCTTCAATAACCAGTTTTGGTAAATATTGAATGAATTACCGTTATTGCGTACGTTTTTTCTACCCTCATTACCCACTTATTTAGACCATTCTAAGACTATTTTCTTCTATGGCATTTCCTCCGCAAATGCTCCATTTCCAAGATAGGGCATATTCAAATGGGGCATTTTGAAATTAGCCTGACCTTACCTGACCTGACCTAACCTAACCTAACCTAACCTAACCTAGACCGCATCAGACTACCGGGACCTAACCTGGGCAGACTACCGTGACCTAACCTGGGCAAACTACCGGGAAATAATCGTGATAAAGTACAATAAATGACGGGGGTAAAATACTGGGACCCAGCCGGATCTGGCAACACTGCTGCAAAACAGTAATTCTTTCAATAAATACCCCAGTGTTCTCCAATCTCCGAGTGTATAAATTCTTCTCCCTCCAATCTTTCTTCCACTACTACTATCACTACTACCACTACTACTACCACCACCACTTCTACCCTACTACCACCACTATTACTATATGGGTAAATCATGGTATTGTTTGGTATTTATTTAGATTCTAGGCAATTGCAGTTTTGGGTATTTATTGAAAGAATTGCCATCTTGTAACAGTGTTGCCAGATCCGGCTAGGACCAAGTATTTTGCCCTAGTCATTTCGGTAAATTTACAGAAAACCTGGGTTCACTAATACGTAAATATTAGTATGTTTTACCACTAATTAGGGTAAATATTGAATGAATTACCGTTATTGGGTACAGTTTTTCTACCCTCATTACCCACTTATTTAGACCATTCTAAGACTATTTTCTTCTATGGCATTTTCTCCGCAAATGCCCCATTTCCAAGATAGGGCATATTCAAATGGGGCATTTTGATATTAGCCTGACCTTACCTGACCTGACCTAACCTAACCTAGACCGCATCAGACTACCGGGACCTAACCTGGGCAGACTACCGGGACCTAACCTGGGCAAACTACCGGGAAATAACCGTGGTAAAGTACAGAAAATGACCGGGCCAAAGTATTGGGACCTAGCCGGATCTGGCAACACTGCTACAAAACGGTAATTCTTTCAATAAATACCCTAATTAGTACCTTTCTAAGACACTTTTCATCTATGGTGTTTCTCTCGGAGATGCCCCGTTTTCATACCTCAATACAAACATGGGGGAGAGCCTGGGAATCCGGGGTTTTGGGTGGGGGAAAACACGCTATACACTATGGTTTTGCCTTTATAATACAGTTCCAACCTATGGAGTATTTATTGGATATGCCCCGTTATCGAAATATGCCCCGTTTTCATACCCCAATACAAACATGGGGGAGAGCCTGGGAATCTGGGGTTTTGGGTGGGGGAAAACACGCATAGCACTATGTTAATGCCATAATTATACACTTCCAACCGTAAATAAAATAGTTAATGATAAAAAAAAAATTCCAAGTGTTGGAGAACGTTGCAATATAATACCAATACAGCCCAAGTAGCAGCGTTACCAACATGTGTACACAATGTATATGTAGGAATGACATATATATAATAATATGTGTATAAAAATGGACAAAATAAAGGGTAAAGAATGTTGAATAAACAATAAATAACATACCTTACAGAAATTATGTGGATGGTGTGGGATTGTTGTGATCAGAGGAGATATCTGAGTCGTCTGAATCATGTGGTAATGGCGGACGAACACGGTTGGGGCGGATAGAGTTTTGCAGCCTCCAGAAGGAATTGATGAAACGCAAGATCTTCGTGTTGGTCTAGAAATATATATCTTGCAATATATTGTCTCAAATACTTGGCTTTGATTCCTGGTCGTTTAATATGTTCCTTAACGTCTCTCCACAATCTCTCTATGTTTTGTGTGTGTATTTCAGTATTAACCGGGTCGACAAAATTAATGCTGTGATTTACACACCAATGTCGATAGCCCTCGTCCTCGAGAGAATTGTATGCACGCCAAGAATCAGAGCAAATGGTAGTGCCAGGCAATATAAAAAGTTTTATTAGTGGAATAAGAGTTTCTTTATTCCGTGGAAGTGGTTGAGTCGCATCGTCTAAGAGCGGGATAATAAATTTTTTCTTGGAGACTCTTTCAATTCCTCTAAACACCTACACTTGAGACAAAACACGACCGACGTTGTGTTTCCGTCTGACAACAAGGGTTTCATCAATCTCAACTGTTATATGAGGACCACCTATAGGGGGTTGAGATGTTAGCCATTTCTCGCACACTTCACTACAGAAACTTCTCCAATCGACAGAAGTTTTGCTGTTTATGCTCAAGTTTTTGATAGTCTGGATGTGTGAAAAACTCTTATCACAAAATACGTTAATAAAACACAGCACTTTCCAGGGTTCGATGTGTGAATGGTCTAAAAATGAGCCTTTAAATGACGACACAGAAAATCCACAACGTCTTCTTCTCTTTGTCTTTGCTATTAGAGTTGTGTGATAACAACGAAAAAGGTTATCATGTGTTAAACAACAATTGTTACCGCAATTAGGACACTTGAGATCAGTTGGTAAGACACCGTGATTTTGAAATAAAGTTATACTGGTCTCGTTATTTCTAAAATGGCTTGCTATAATTTCGTAGAATAGAGGACGACAACCGGCACACAAGTGTTCCATAGTGAGCAACTGAAAGAGAAAGACCCACGCTCTAACGTCCTATTTATAGGGGATAATCACGTGACCCAGTTTTCCATACAGCAGCATTACAAACTCAAAAATAAATGGAAAAGCAGCCAAAAAAGTAAAATGATAGCCACACCGTACCTATCCCACCCAAACATAACCTAACAATATTTCACCCTACACTAAATAACCAATTAAAGCCCAAAATAAAGTAACATAACAAAACAAAAGTAAAAATATAGATACATAATATAAATACTCTTAGAATGAAAACACGTGTTCATGTGCACAAAAGTAGCCCAAATGGCTATAAAAATTAGTAGATGGTAATGCACATATTAATATTTAGAGTAGCAAGCAGAGGGCCAAAATTTCCAAGGCTATAAGCAGTGGTACTAACTCAAAATAACAAAGAGAAGCACCCAATACTATGAAAAGAAGTAGAATTATAGCCAAATCCTACCGACCCCTACATATCCTTACTAAACAAAACCTAACCTAACCTAACCTAACCCAAACAAACCAAAGCAAAGCATAACAAACCTAACCAAAAATAAGGAAAGATAATAAAAAGTAACATAATGAAATTACCCAGTGAATAATAACACGTGTTCAGGTGCACATTTGTAGCCCAAATGGCTATGAAAATGAGGAATTGGTAATGTACATAATAAGTGGATGGCTATCGGCATCGAATAAAATCCCACAATTGCCAGATCTCCAATAAAATGTTAAATCAAATGGTTATTTTGGGAATTAGTGTTACCTAACCTGACCTGACCTAACCTAGACCACAACAGACTACCGGGACCTAACCTGGGCAAACTATCGGGACCTAACCTGGGCATAAAACCGTTGTACAATTAATAAAGTGACCGAGTAAATATCCCGGGATGTAGATGGATGTGGTAACACTGCACTTCCATTACCAATAATTTACAGAGTAACCACAAGATGGCAACACAGTGATATCAAGGAATTAATGACAGGAGTAGACACTAGATGGCAACAATGTAACATCCTGGATATGGAAATTTCCATAAAAAGAGTAGGACGCTCATAGACAATATTGCCAATACAAAATATAATAGGGCAAATATAGCCAAACCAGCCAAAAGTAGCGTGAATATTGTAACATTTACAACTATGAAAAGACTATAATTGTAGTGAAAACATATCAAACGTAAACACAAGAGAACCAATCTCCCCACCTGAAACTAGCTTCATCCAACGCACCCCCAATATTGCATGCGTCTTGAATAACGTGGAATATAACGAAAAGCAACGAAAATAACGGTAGGAAGTCAATTATATAGGCAGGACCACAGTGAAATGCGTGTTTTCCCCCACCCAAAACCCCGGATTCCCAGGCTCTCCCCCATGTTTGTATTGGGGTATGAAAACGGGGCATATCTCGAAAACGGGGCATCTCCGAGAGATACACCATTGATGAAAAGTGTCTTAGAATGGTCCTAATTAGTGGTAAAACATACTAATATTTACGTACTAGTGAACCCAGGTTTTCTGTAAAAATACCGTCATTTCCTGTACTTTACCACGGTTATTTCCCGGTAGTTTGCCCAGGTTAGGTCCCGGTAGTTTGCCGCAGTCTAGGTTAGGTTAGGTCAGGTTAGGTCCGGTAGCTTGCCGAAGTCTAGGTTAGGTCAGGTAAGGTCAGGCTAATTTCAATATTAGCTAACTTGGAAATGGGGCATTTCCGAAGAAAAGTTGGTACGGTATTTATTGAAAAAATTACCGTTTTGTAGCAGTGTTGCCAGATTTGGTTAGGTCCCAGTATTTTGCATTTCCTGTACTTTACCATGGTTATTTCCCGGTAGTTTGCCCAGGTTAGGTCCTGGTAGCTTGCCGCAGTCTAGGTTAGGTCATGCTAATTTCAAAATTTGAATATGCCCTAGGGCATCTTGGAAATGCCATAGAATAAAATAGTCTTAGAATGGTTTAAATAAGTGGGTAATGAAGGTAGAAAAACCGTACGCAGTAATGGTAATTCTTTCAATATTTACCGTATTTTACCACGGTTAGTTCCCGGTATTTTGCCCGGGTTAGGTCCCGGTAGTTTACTGCAGTTTAGGTTAGGTTATGTTAAGTCATGTAAGGTCATACTAATTTCTAAATGCTATATTTGAATATGACCTAACTTGGAAATGTTAAGAAAAGTGGGTATTTATTGAAAGAATTACCGGGTATTTTTCCCTGGGTCATTTCCTGTACTTTATCACAGTTATTTCCCAGTAATTTGCCCAGGTTAGGTCCCAGTAGTCTGCTGTGGTCTAGGTTAGGCTAGGTAAGGTCAGGCTAATTTCAAAATGCCCCATTTGAATATGCCCTATCTTGGAAATGGGGCATTTGAGGAAGAAATACCATAAAAGAAAATAGTCTTAGAATTGTCTAAATAAGTGGGTAATGAAGGTAAGAAAACCGTACACAATAACGGTAATTCTTTCAATATTTACCGATATGGGGCATTTCTGAAGGAAAGTGTTTTAGAATGTTGTGAATTTGTGAATATAGAAGGTAAAAACATTGTAATAGAAAATAACAATAGAATAGATAATTACCGGTTGATTTTAGTACTCGTATTTCAATTTTTTATTTTTTTTTTAATTGGGTAAATTTTCCGAGCTGCACGTGTGAGATTTTCAGACAAAATATAGCTTTTCCAAGATTTTTTTAAGTGAATAATTCAATTTTTTTCATGTGATTAGTTTAATTTTAACATCCATTTATTGTGCAAATATCCTGTTTTAGCCATACATACCTAACCCAACCCAACCCAACCCAACCTAACTAACCAAACCTAACTAACCAAACCAAACCAAACCAAACCAAACCCAACCTAACCCAACTCAACCTAACCCAACCTAACCAAACCAATCCTAACCTAACCTAACCCGACCCAACCTAACCTAAGCTAACCCAACCAAACCAAGCCTAACCAAACCAATCCCAACCTAACCCAACCCAACCCGACCTAACCTAACCTAATCTGAACCATTGCAGACTATCGGGACCTAACCATAGCAGACTATACCCGGACCTAACCTGGACAGACTATACGGAGTTTCACAAGGTAAGACCTATATCAAACTTAGAGAAATTTGACCATAATAACTTATATCACGGTGAAAATTACATATCTCATACCATAAAACACCCTAACTTATTATTATTATATATACCGTACCGTAAAACTCCCTACCTTGGGACAATTTTTACATGTGTTAGTGAATGATTATCATCATTATTATTATTATTATCATCATTATTATCATTATTATTATCATCATTATTCTTATTACTATTATTATTACTATTATTATTACTATTATTATTACTATTATTATTACTATTATTACTATTATTATTATTACTATTATTATTATTATTATTACTATTATTATTATTACTATCACTATTATTATTATTACTATCATTATTATTACTATCATTATTACTATTACAATTACTACTACTATTATTATTATTATTATTATTATTATTACTATCATTATTATTACTATCATTATTACTATTACAATTACTACTACTATTATTATTATTATTATTATTATTACTATCATTATTATTACTATCATTATTATTATTATTATTACTATTACTATTACAATTACTACTAC
>JAWQEG010006126.1:5000-31356 GCA_033782935.1 Petrolisthes cinctipes
GACCTGTGTCATATTTCATCACAGAGAATGCCCAAACCAAAATTATGTACACTCGCCGGCACTGCCGCGTGGACAGGGGCTCACACATATTCAGAGATGTAGCACCACTGTGATTATTTAGCTCGAAACAAGCCACGTGTGTGAGATGGAGTATCCTCGATACACTAGTATAGAAAGTGAACTTTGTTGCTGAAGGAACTAAATGTCTTAAATCTCTTAAACATGTAAGCCCCTGTACCACGCGGCAGTGCCGGCGACTGTACAGTCCTATTGTAATACAAAAAGCAATAACATGCAACATATATTCATAAACAAATACATAAACACAGGCATGCATACAGTGTTTTCGTAATACCAAAAGCAAAAACATACATACATAAACACAAACATAGAGACATACATACATAGATACATAAACACAAACATACATATACATACACACAGTCATTTCGTAATACCAAAAGCAAAAAGATACAACATACATACAGTAACACATACATACATAAATGCATACACACAACACATACAGTGGTAGTAGTACGTGAGGTTCCCAGGCAGTGGTGTGGTGGCATGGCAGGACATTACGCCACATAACAGCCTCCTTGTGTGTAATGACCCCTGCTACAATTCCCTCCACAGTTTTGTTGTTGTTGTTGTTGTTGTTGTTGTTTAGGACCTTCGCCAGAGCTCATACGTTAACCCTTCCTTGTTGTCTCGTGATGGATGGTGTCGGTGTGTACTGCCCTGTTTATTTCCCTTCTTACGTGTGTATATTAACTTCTTACGTGTGTATATTTATTTTCTAGTCTATTTGGCTGTCTTGTTTACTTTCTGGCTTAGCACTTTCTTCACTTGCTTGGCACTTTCCCCATTGGCCTGGCACTTTCCTCACTGGCTTGGCACTTTCCCCGCTAGCTTGGCACTTACACCAGCACTTACCCCACTAACTTGCACTTTCCCCAGCACTTTCCCCAGCACTTTCCCCACTGACTAGACACTTTTCTCACTCGCTTAGCATATTTCCCATTGGCTAACCCTAACGCTTTTCCCCTACAGTTTTTATTTACGTATGTTCATTGTTCATGTGGCCTGGTCTCCTTGTTAAAATATATTTCCCCCCCCCCCTCTCTATTTAGCATTTTCCTTCCGTGTCAAGTGTACAGTCGGCGGCAAAAGTAGTGTCGCCACATCTGCCAAGTCATGAAGTACAGTATGGAAATATAATCTTCACAGGATCGTAAAAAAATGAAAATCCAGAGATATGGTTTACTAATTTTTCCCCTGGATATTGTAATGCTGTGTTGGTGAATGTCTTGGTTCGATGATTACCCTTTATGTTATCCTTCAAGAAACGCTATGTGAGGCGACATGACTTTTGCCGCCGACTGTACAGTACTGGTGTCTTGAGAACCTACACACGCTACGGGTTACCCACGGCTATACTATTATTTTATCTTTCTTTTTTTTATTGTTCACGTGTGTGTGTGTGTGTGTGTGTGTGTGTGTGTGTGTGTGTGTGTGTGTGTGTGTGTGTGTGTGTGTGTGTGTGTGTGTGCGTGCGTGCGTGCGTGCGTGCGTGCGTGCGTGCGTGCGTGCGTGTGCGTGTGTGTGTGTGTGTGTGTGTGTGTGTGTGTGTGTGTGTGTGTGTGTGCTCTATGTAAAGTTCTCTTTAGCAACTAGTTAGACTTTATTACTTAGTGTTATTATAGTCTTTAAAGGGGGATTCTCTTGTTGGCAAGTTGGAAGGTCTGTGATTCCTCCTAACGATACCAGAAAACAAAAGCCTCCCCAGTGGTTCTAATAAGGGATCTGTTTCAGGGCAGAGTTTGGAGGAATCACAGACCTTCCAATTCACCAACAAGAATACCTCCCCTTAATATAAACTAACCCATTTTACTCTGTTGTTTTTCCTCGTCTTTGGAGTTCCCTTATTCTCCATTTTCTTCTTCATCATCATCATCATCCAGTTTCTAATAAAATTTCTATGCAACATCCAACCGCCTAAGGGATTTTTGTTTACTGTCTTACTGTTAGAGAACTCAATCTATTCCTTTGAGGTGATATTTCTGTGTTTGTTCTCGTCCATGTTTATTTTTCTTCTTGTTCATTTTTCTGCTCATTTTTTCTGTTGCATGTCGTTGTGTCTTGTATTTCTTTCCAGTTTCCTTATCTCTATTTCTTCTTGGGTATTTGTTCTTCCTTTTGCTGTGTCGTGTCTCCTATGCTTTGTTGTGTTGGTTACATCTCTAATAACTTTCCATCTACTCAATTTCTGCTTATCAATCTCTTCCTCTTGTCTATCACTTTCCTTCACTCCTTCCTTCCTTTTTCCTCCTCTTTCCAGTCTGATACACAGCTATATATTCTAAACTACAACTCCCCATTCCACTATTCCACTGTTTTCCTCTACCATCTCTCACCACTCCATTCCACTACTCTCCCCACTTTCCTTCTCCACTTATTCTCACTTCCACATTCACTTCCATAGTCACTTATTTCTTACCAATTTTAACCCCTTATATGGTTAACTCTCTCGTCCACATACAACTTCCCTAAAATATTCCTCTCTTACAACCTTCCTATTCTCATCTTTTTCTCCTCCTCCAGGCTCTCAATTCCGTCCCTATTCCACCAAAGATTCGGGTCCAAAAAACCTCAAAGGATAATAAAATACTGGTAAAAGAAAAAAACACTACATGTCCCATCTACTTCCACTGTGGTTTTCTGGTATTATTTTGATCCAGGATGAACGGCCTAAGGGGAGCGTCTATACCCCTGCCTCCCTCCATCCTGTATAAAAGAGGGGCCGGGTTAAGAGAAAATGGTTTGGTGGCTCTACGTTTTAAATTCTAGATGAGCAGAACGCGGCAGTAGAGACTAAAACTAGACTATGTAGGCGAACGAAATCATTGCAGTGCTTCTCCCTCTATATTCCACTCTCTATTTTACATACATACATAAATACATATATACATTCCTACGTACAGTACATACATATTTATCTGTTTTTCTAGCGACTGTGCAATACCACCTTTTCGCAACATATGTATATCTATGCATCCATTAATTTGTAGGTGTATGTTGCTGTTTCTATCTATCTCTACTCTTCGCTCTCTCCCTTTCTCAGTCTTTCTCGTTCACACACCAACCAACCTATTCATTCAGTCTTTCTCGTTCACACACCAACCAACCTATTCATTCGCTCACTCGCTCGCCCATTCACTCAACCCCTCATTCCCTTCCCCCCATTTCCTTAACGTGGACGAAAAACACGCCTCCCTCCCTTAGCCTATCTCCCATACACTGCGTCCTGGTGTTGTCTGGTGGGAACGTGCCACTGACATATCAAGAGACGTGTGGAATTTATCTTTCTCGGAGGTGAAGTACATACCGAGAGTTCCTTGATGAAATTGATGGCTTTCTGGTATCGCCATTACGTTTTATTTGTCATTATTTCATGTTTTTATTTATGTTTGTACATCGAATATTTACAGTATAAGAGGCAAAGAAATTAAAACTGGGTTATTATACGTTGGTTCTTAGGAGGGAAATAAGTAACTGTATTTTAGGGACAGGAGTGACGTAATTACTCATTTGTTCAATTACAAGATATTATGTCCCTTATGTTCCGACCGCCTCACCTCAGTTACAATTTCAGTCATTAAAAGAAAGATCGGGGAATAATAGTATGTCTTTTATTTACAATTTACAAGTATTCCTATTGATATTGTAAAGGTGTACCGTATCGCCAATAGACAACAAAGCCTTTTCAGTTTCTACATCAAGAATTCCGAGTGTATGTTCATTTTTACTCTGTGCTTGTGAGTCATTCTGGAGTGTATGTGTATGTATGTATGTATATAAAACTATATTACTCGCATTCAAAAGGTGTTAATAGGTTGATTTTACCACAGATGAAGGTATTCACTAGAAGGCACTAAGCTGGAATCAAATCTCCTCTAAGGCAAAGCAGCTAAAATATTTGGTTGTTTTACCCTAAAGAGAATTGTAAGTCATTGGAGAGCTGTCAACACAAAACTCGTTTATCATATTTGTACTACATGGAAAGCAATCCATTCATATTTTAGATGTTTTGTTCACAATCTGACAAGCAAAGAAAAATATAAAAAGTAAATGCAAAATAATAATAATAATTGTGTGATTTCCAAACTTTCTAAGCCAAGATGGCGCAGAAGAGGATCCTTTCGAGTTTAAAGCAAATTATTTCCGACACTCCCTACATTCATTATGTTTATGTCATCAAAAGCATCCTTTACATAAAGAGTATTCCGTCGCACACAACCGTATTCTCCCTCGCCTCATCATAATAGTTAATGGTCGGTAAATCATCCACACTGTGTGGCAAATTTAGACACACAATGCAGACAGGATATTTTATGGAACTATATTCCCAATTGAAAGCATTGTGTGCTGCATTCTGAAAGCATTTTCCCTAAAAAAATAGTTATAGACAACCTTTTCCGCGTGATCTCATATGCAATATTTACTGGGACAACATTTATCTAAGCGCGCTCTGCATGGTCACTGAACAAATTTCATGCAAAACTGTCACTGTATCTCTTAGCATCAGGGAAACATACAGTAAGTGGTCGCCTCGCCCTCACTTTGGCCCAGAAATATGACATGAGGCTGCTGTACTCCCCTCAGGGTGTTGTGTTTCCTTGTTGCCTAATGCAGTCCCTACAACTCCTTCCCTCCCTGCACCACCTTTTCTGAACGAATTAGAGTTCTGCAGATAAGGCTTGGCTTAATGTGTGGCCAGGACTCGACCCGCTAACACACTTCAGTCTGGAGTAACCTTGGGGCTTGGTTTTGAATTCAAGGGGTACATCAGCTTAGCCTGAATCCTCTTAACTTACATGAAGACTGGAACACTGTGTACGCACGACAATATATACATTTCCATTTCACACAGAGGGTGTCGAACAAGGTGTTGTCTGCACTGTATTTATGGCATTTCACTTTGTTTTAGATGTCAGAAATGTATTTAAGAACTGCTGACTGTTCCCGTGTGTTGTCTGAGGTGAACACAGTGAAATGAAAGGCTCATCTTCTCACAGTTTGCATACAGCGTCATGCATGATGGTGGAGTAGTTTTGCATTATCCAATTAATATTCTTCGTTTCAAACAATGGGATTTTTGTGTTTTCAGTATTTTACGCCCTCCTTTACGAGAGTTGAGAGCATTATGATCCTGAGCGTTATATCCAGAATCCATCACGTTCAGGAAATACTATTCATTCATAGCGTTGGTGAGTATATAGACCATGACACAGACACCACGACAGATGATGGACGTTTATGGGTAATATTTTTTTAATATCTCTAAGGCCAGTCAGTCGTCGGCAGTGTGGCGTCTTTAGGAGATTCTTTTGTTGGTGAAATGGAAGATCTGTGATTCCTTCAAACTGTGGCTTAAAACAGATCCCTATTAGTAACAATGAGGGCATCTGTTTTCTTGTGTAGTTAGGAGGAATCAGTAGCCTTCCAATTTACCAACAAGATAATATCCCTTTGAGAGGGTAATACACAAATTTTGGTTAATCTGGAGCAAATGATTTCTCCAAACTCTTCCAGGCAAAACATGACACCATTTTTTTGTTCATTTGGTCCTGTTTCCTGGCATACTTTGGAGGAATCAAGACACTCTAATGTACCAAAAGTGTAATCTTCCCTTAAGGACCTCTCAGCCGACAAGTTGTATGCATATTCCCAGATAAAGGGGATAACCACTTTTTGGTCTATTGGAAGGCTTGCGAGTCCTCCAAAGTATGCCAGGAAACTGGACCAGATTAATAAATATAATGGTGGCGTGTTGTTGCTTGGAATAGTTTAGCTTAATCTGTTTGCTCCAGATATTCCAACACTGTATTACTTCCTTAATAACTTTCTTTCGGTCTGGTGACGCTCTTATGTGATTCATCGTCTATTTTCCAGACTTCGGTGTTGCAGTATTATTATATTGAATGATCCATATTTCATTATAATATGAAAATGTGTGTGTGTGTGTGTGTGTGTGTGTGTGTGTGTGTGTGTGTGTGTGTGTGTGTGTGTGTGTGTGTGTGTGTGTGTGTGTGTGTGTGTGTGTGTGTGTGTGTGTGTGTGTGTGTGTGTGTGTGTGTGTGTGTGTGTGTGTGTGTGTGTGTGTGTGTGTGTGTGTGTGTGTGTGTGTGTGTGTGTGTGTGTGTGTGTGTGTGTGTGTGTGTGTGTGTGTGTGTGTGTGTGTGTGTGTGTGTGTGTGTGTGTGTGTGTGTGTGTGTGTGTGTGTGTGTGTGTGTGTGTGTGTGTGTGTGTGTGTGTGTGTGTGTGTGTGTGTGTGTGTGTGTGTGTGTGTGTGTGTGTGTGTGTGTGTGTGTGTGTGTGTGTGTGTGTGTGTGTGTGTGTGTGTGTGTGTGTGTGTGTGTGTGTGTGTGTGTGTGTGTGTGTGTGTGTGTGTGTGTGTGTGTGTGTGTGTGTGTGTGTGTGTGTGTGTGTGTGTGTGTGTGTGTGTGTGTGTGTGTGTGTGTGTGTGTGTGTGTGTGTGTGTGTGTGTGTGTGTGTGTGTGTGTGTGTGTGTGTGTGTGTGTGTGTGTGTGTGTGTGTGTGTGTGTGTGTGTGTGTGTGTGTGTGTGTGTGTGTGTGTGTGTGTGTGTGTGTGTGTGTGTGTGTGTGTGTGTGTGTGTGTGTGTGTGTGTGTGTGTGTGTGTGTGTGTGTGTGTGTGTGTGTGTGTGTGTGTGTGTGTGTGTGTGTGTGTGTGTGTGTGTGTGTGTGTGTGTGTGTGTGTGTGTGTGTGTGTGTGTGTGTGTGTGTGTGTGTGTGTGTGTGTGTGTGTGTGTGTGTGTGTGTGTGTGTGTGTGTGTGTGTGTGTGTGTGTGTGTGTGTGTGTGTGTGTGTGTGTGTGTGTGTGTGTGTGTGTGTGTGTGTGTGTGTGTGTGTGTGTGTGTGTGTGTGTGTGTGTGTGTGTGTGTGTGTGTGTGTGTGTGTGTGTGTGTGTGTGTGTGTGTGTGTGTGTGTGTGTGTGTGTGTGTGTGTGTGTGTGTGTGTGTGTGTGTGTGTGTGTGTGTGTGTGTGTGTGTGTGTGTGTGTGTGTGTGTGTGTGTGTGTGTGTGTGTGTGTGTGTGTGTGTGTGTGTGTGTGTGTGTGTGTGTGTGTGTGTGTGTGTGTGTGTGTGTGTGTGTGTGTGTGTGTGTGTGTGTGTGTGTGTGTGTGTGTGTGTGTGTGTGTGTGTGTGTGTGTGTGTGTGTGTGTGTGTGTGTGTGTGTGTGTGTGTTATAATTTTCCTTCCTGATGCCCTTAGAGAGGTTTCTTCATTGTGAGGGCCTTCCTGTTTAATCCTTCGGGAGGCGTAGCAGAGGAAATTAACTCTAACAAGAATAAAACATTAACGTAAAAATAATACATGCTATATTAAACCTTAACCCTAAGCTTCAATTAACTCGAGGAAAAATTAGAAGAAACAACAGAGAGATAATGTGTGTAGGAATATGAATTTCTACAGGGATTATTCTCCCATTGCTTATGTGGATAAAAATGATTTCATAAATAAGTAAGATTGTATACGGAGTTTTAGACACTTACTCTTACCAACTGCTGCACCATCACATCTTTTATCCACCATACCTTTGTGAGGCAGACTTCTCTCAATAAAATCCCCTGAACACATTTTATTTCTTTGAGACGAACTGTAGTTGGAATAAAATGTGCCGTATAAAACACTGAAACACAGAAAGTAGATGGTTCGTGGGAGCAGCGGAAAAGTCCCTCCTTTCCCTGGCTTCCTCGCTTCAAAGACTCGGTGGTATACAGGCTAGAGTTCCACATATTGCCAGATTCGCCAGACTCCAGGTAGGCTAAAAGGGTTTCCACTTCAGGGTATATATTCCAGGGCATAGCGGGGACCCATTTATAAACACGAGGGAGATGCAGCGGAGAGTCGGTCATGTCTCCCTGTTTTGCCGTGGGATGGTGATGGGTGACAGTCACATAAATATCAAACTTTCAAATTTAGCCATTTTTGGTTGCTTAAGAGGAGAACAATATGTTTATTCAACCTCTTTTGGGGAAATTGGAGTGGAAGACACTCAATTCTTACGTCACATATCATCTAAAACACCTATCTTTCATGGCATATCCATCTGAAACACATCTTGATTTCCACCTTTTAATTGTCAATCTCCCCAAAGTCGAGCAAGCCACATTCTATTCCTAATACTACTATATTGCTTACGTGTTGGCTCTGAATCTAAACTCCGTACGCGTAATGAGGGACAGATGGGGTCAGGGTACAGTGGAGTGAATGAGGTCAAATCTGGTGCAGGTCCTCTGTTGTGTGTATACCTCACCAGGCGTCCACAAACAACCATTCCAACCACCACCACTTTCTCCTCATTCAGACCCCTTGCCTTCCCTTCCCTGCCTGCCATGCCTCTTTATGACTGCCTTTCTTGCCTGCCTGCCCTTTCTGCTCGTCTTAAGCGTCTTGCTTTTTCTTCTTTCATATGCTATCTATCCTGTCTTTTCGTCACACTGTTTACATTTCCTCCTTGCCTTTCCTGTGTTATCTGTCTTACAAGGTCTTCTTATTCTGCTTTTCTTTCCTACCTCTCCTATTCAATAGATCTTGAGCGCCTACTGTGTTCTGCTTTCATTTTAATATACACCAATAATCCTTTGCCTGTTGTCTTTATTCTGCTTTTTCGCTTCCCATTTTTCTGCCTCTCTTGCCTTCCCTAACAGCCTTCTCTAGCTACTCAATTTCCCTACCTTCCTACCATGTTTTCCTTCCCCTGCATTCTATACCTTTCCCTGCCTTCCCTTGAACGTGGCAATTTGATCCCTCTTCCTGGGTGCCTGAGAATCCCGTCCCACTCTCTCCCTCTTTCATTTTTCCTTCTTTTCCTTCCAGTCCTGCACACAGTACTCTGCATTTTCTCACAGCCACACAGCCATCTTGGGGTCCCAGCCTGGCCAAACACTCCTCTGAAAGCGTCCTCCTTTGGAAGCCCCTTAACCTCCACACCCTGCCCCTCTCACCCCATCCCTTTCAGCTTTCTTTGCTCACACTTCGCAAATGTTTTGTTTGAGATAACGTAACCTCAGAGAAGGTAACAAGGTAGATGCGTGTAGCTAGGTGCTTGACTACGTGTGATCCAAACGAGGCGAACTCAGAAACGCATAAAAGTTAATATTAAAATAGTAAACATTTGTAACCGACAATTGGAAAATTACATTTATCAGAAAACTCGAAACATCTGAACGAGACAAAGTTTGATAACAAATTAAATGTTCCATAATAATAATAATAATAATATAAATATGACTAAAACATTGCCCTGCGTGGTCGAAATTGTATTAATACTGAGCCTTTTCTGATGAAAATTGTAATTGAAGCTCCTGGCTCCACGAATTCTGTCATTCATATTTCTTCTTTTTAAAGCATTTTCACAATTTTCCTGTTTTAACGTTCTCTGTTGCGGTCTGTCTCTCATATTGAAGAGAAGATTTCAAACACTCCATGAAGGATGCGGGTGGTGAGGTGATAAAGAAGGACAGCAGAGAAATAAAAATGGGGAAGTTGTACGAGTGAGGATAGGCAGAGATAGAAGTAAAAAACAAATTTATAGTTTCATAGGGCATATTTATATCTCGTGATAAATAGATATATAAGTAGATAAATAAGTCCTTCAAACACCAGCTACTGTGTATTGAAGGAGTTTGTTTCATAGCATTATTAGAAGGAATCAGAAACATCCAATTTTCGTACACAATCACAGGAACCTTAACTCAATTCCTATGTGTACATGAAGCCTAAGGGTGATCACTGACACATACACATAAGGACAAAGCTTATATAACTACTTTAGTCTCCAGATATAATATTAAGTAAATTATAATCATTTTTAGTTTCATCTTCAGTCCCATTTATTATCATTATTAATACTATTTTTTATTACTTTTTTCATATTTCCCCATCCTCTACCTTCACCTCCCTCATGCATCTCTCATTCTATTTTTTTTTCACTTTTTCCCTCTCATCTGTGTTTCCCCATTTACCGCTATTCCATATATTATCTCCTTCCATATACCATACTCTCCTCCATTCTTTGTCGTGTTTTATTCCTTTCCATTCCCTTCCTTCCCTCCCTCTCCTCTCTCTGGCTTGGCTTGAAAGGTTTCGAAGCAGATGTCTAAGTTTACGCCAGAACTTTGAACATCTGCCGACACGAGGGGATATTTGGCCACAACAAAGCCTGAGGTGATACCTGAGGGGATACAACCCTACCACTGCTGCATCTCATGACATAGTGTGGCTTTTGAAATTCGTAATTGACCAGCCTGGAATTTATCATGGGCTGGAGACCTGCTTATTCTAACACCTTTGTCAGGTTTCATGATAATAGAATTATTCTATTGGTATATATATATATATATATATATATATATATATATATATATATATATATATATATATATATATATATATATATCAATTGTTGGACTCTATATTGTAAGCAAGTTACTAGATTTGGGGAGAAACCCAAATTTGCATCTGGATCCAGGAATTGTATATATGAAGAGTAAGTGAAATATGGGTGGTGGTCACCTTAGACTTTCACAGTCGTAATATACTTACAGGTACAGTATACATATATATACCTGTAAGTATAACATTACGACTGTGAAAGCCTAAGGTGACCACCACCCATATTTCACTTACTCTTCAAATATATACAATTCCTGGATCCAGATGCAAATTTGGGTTTCTCCCCAAATCTAGTAACTTGTTTACAATATAGAGTCCCACAATTGATAAAAAAAAAAAAATCTTTTACATCGAAACATCACTTTTTCAGTAAACGAACCATAGCTTCCTGACTGAGGTAGTGATAGGTGGTATATAACTCCCATCTCAGTGTTCGCCCATAATATATTTTTAACTATGGGGGAGGGGTGAGAAGGTTGTTCTAAACTAGTGTATACTTCCTTTCTTTTCTCCTCTCAGATCCTATCTTCCCATCCCCCTACATGGCTACATTCTATCTTCTTCTTATATCTCCGGATCTTCCTCTTCCTCATCTCCACATACAATGCTCTCTAGTCCTCTTACCCCTCCAGTTTCTTCCCTTTCCCCCTCAGGCCATCCAATTCTTTCCTCTCACTTCTCTACATTTCTCTCTTCTCACTCCTTGGCTCCCCACCTTTCCCCTTCCCTGTGCACCTCTTCCTTCCCTCGCCACTTTGTAACCTCTCCGTTCACCATTATTTGCTTCCTTCCTCACCTTTTCAACATATATTCAAGGTAGAGTACTGTTTAATATATAATATTTAGTTCTACCCTCCAAAATATCATTGTGTTAAGTCTGCACTGTGCACACCCCTGCTCAGGGCCTGGGCTATGTCTTTTGATGAAAACATGATAAGGCTTTTGGATGACCTAGACAAGTCAAAGTGGTCTACTTTCCTCCCCTGCTTCCTTCTGCTCTCTTCCAAACCTATATGTTGCTCCACAGGGTAATGGAGAACTCCAGGGGGTCACAGTGGGTCGCCTGGAGTCCTAGTGTCCTCCTAGCGGGGTAGTGAAGGACTTTAAAGGGCTCGAGGTAGGGTACAGGGACGTCATGGAGGGAGGGGGGGGGGAGGGGAAACATGGGGGCTTTGGAGAATTGCCTAGGCCATAATTTTGTCTGCTCGGCGCAGCGCATAAACAGATTAGCAAAAACTAAGCTTATCCTGGCTCCTTTTGCTTTTCTTATTAATCGTTATATCAAAACAAAACATTCCTTGAATTTAAACCACTTTCCCTAAATCGCCTCTTATCACAGTTCCAGTCCATTTCTGTTAATTCTTTTAGCTCTATGACAATATTTTAAATCCCTTAAAGAGGATTGAGGAGAAAATTGAAGTGTATAGCACTGAGAGACAGAAAATAACCCTTATGCATATAGAAACAGACCAAACCTGAGGATAATATATATTAACCACAACAAAAAAATCAGTTTGGGCAGGTCATGTTATGCGAACGTAATAGTGACAAAATGACAACCGAGAGAGGGAATCAGGAGTCAGGGTATAGAGCGATACAGGTGGGGAATCGATATCAGAAATTTGCAGGTGTGGGCTGTAGCAGACTAACAGAGCATAGACTGCATTAGAATGTTGGGAAAAGGCTTTTGTCCGGCAAGTTACTAACAACGACAGATGATAATGATGATGATAAAGATGATGCTGATGATGATATTACCCTTATTGACACTACTTTGACATAAACAGTACCCCATCTGACTGTGGTAATAAAATTAGTTATCAAGTATAGGCCATAACAAACTGAAGTAAGAGTAACCATTACGAGTATGAGAAGCTGAAAAGGGTTTTAAAGGATATGTTTTCCTTTGTGTTTAAGGGATCAATAAAAACTTGTCGTGTATCCCAATAAATTGTCTGTCGTTGTAAGCCAGGTGGAGTTAATAAAGCCCAAGTCAATTTAATGAAACTAACAAGGAGCCAGGTTTCAGCAGCCAGCCAGCCAACCATCCTCTCCTCGGCATCCACACACTAAGCTCCAATTAAGCGGGTAATATCCACTTAGAGCAAGACAGGCCAACAAGGCTTCCAACCCAGTATTTTCATTAACTGTTATCTGATATCATGGAGGAAATGTTATGGTTATTCTGAATTTTCATAAAGTTAATTTTGTTTTATATAATGAGCTACAAATATCCATATATATTTGGAGTTATACTGGTACAGTCAATGTGCGCCGCTCAATATGTAAATCAATTATATCTTCAACAAAGATGAAACTTCAAAGATTGATGTTCGCATGAAATACAGTAGGCCTATGCTAGAATGATTTTTTTATATAATACAATGTAATGCACAAATACTTAAATGCCATTTGACTATGTACTGTAGCCTACTTGATAAGATAAGGATTATCAACATTTTGACGTACACTTCACACATATCTGTAATATGATATCCATCTACAGTTAACATACAAACTTTTCTTTAAGTAGTCTAATATATTTCAATGTTTAAATAGTATCTCTATGTTTAAAACTGAAATAATGCATCAATAACTCCTCGGAAGCATAATTTCATAAACTGCAAGTATTCCAGGGTTTAAATCGTAGTTGGATTGTTTTCAAATGAGTTTCTTTCATAGTCAATAGATTACAAAGGGTATTTCTCAATTAAGTATATTAACAGGCTGATACAAAGCCAGGTATTGTTGGCAATATATCTCACAATAGTGTGTGCAATCTAATACTGTGCTCGGCTCAGTGCAATATTGCCGAGAAGGAGCAGATGCTAAGACACTGGTTATTACAGGTCTTACTCAGATTTCCATTTCACATTCTTGTATTAATTATGATCCTGTTTAGGTCAGTGTTAAATGAATGTTGAGTTTGTCGGTATCATGATTTGGATATGTGTGTGTGTGTGTGTGTGTGTGTGTGTGTGTGTGTGTGTGTGTGTGTGTGTGTGTGTGTGTGTGTGTGTGTGTGTGTGTGTGTGTGTGTGTGTGTGTGTGTGTGTGTGTGTGTGTGTGTGTGTGTGTGTGTGTGTGTGTGTGTGTATGCAGGCAGAAGTGTGTGTGTGTGTGTGTGTGTGTGTGTGTGTGTGTGTGTGTGTGTGTGTGTGTGTGTGTGTGTGTGTGTGTGTGTGTGTGTGTGTGTGTGTGTGTGTGTGTGTGTGTGTGTGTGTGTGTGTGTGTGTGTGTGTGCATAAGTGAATGAGTGAGTGAGTGAGTATATGTGTGTGTGTACTTACTTTCTAATGTGTGCCTAATAACATATCCGGCCATTAAATAAGTTCTTCAGTTAGAGTACACAACCAACTAATATACCCATTTTCGTGCTAGAGTTTGTGAGCTGGTTCCTGCACGACTGAAAAATTCAACCCTCCGTCCGTTCCCTGTTTTCCACTGCGTTTTCCATTTAACCTTCCCCTCTCTTTGTTTTAGCGTTAGCAATAGATCAGTGCGTACGTCCCTGTTAACCTGGTGAGGCCACGTTAACTCAAGATATGTGCTTTAAAAGGGATGGTTGAAAACTATGGAAACTCTGGAGGTTTGGTTATATTTCTTAGACAGTGTTTGAATATCTGAATAATATTTCACTAAAACTAATGATAAAGGCTTCTCCAAATCTTCTCCATTGAACTTATCCCCATGAGTGTCAATTTTATTCCACCTATACACACACTTTACTAATCTCATATTTTCTTCTTTCGATTCCTGCTTTTACCTTAGGATTGGTTGGTTTCTCCTTACCTGCTTATCAACGTTGCAATACAGTCATGCTTTTTATAACCTTTAAGGCAGGGGTTCTCAACTCGTGGTTCATGGGTCACTGGTGGTTCATGGTGACTTTTCAGGTGGTCCACAAGGTTCTGTCCGATAGCGAGTCCCAAAATGCCCGGGACGTCTGTATACTGGACACCCTTAACAGTAACCCGAGATGCCCAAAACTGTGCTCCCCCTCGAAAACTGCGGTCATAATGTAAACTATAATCATGAAATTCCACAGAGAGATGACATTCAAAATTCAAATGGTCCACGACATTGTTTTTATTGGGTTACTAGTGGTCCGTGGACAGAAACGAGTTGAGAACCACTACTTTAAGGGGATAGCACAGTCCTGGTAAATCTTGAGCCACACACACACACACACACACACACACAAGGAACCCTAATAAGCAGCCAACCTCACCCTAAGCCATTTATGCCGCCCCTCAATGCCGTCTGTGTGAGGCTGGGATGTAATATAAACCCACTCGGAGGTTGAATGAGACCACTGCAACACACACCTTTCTTACCAACACACGATTTTTTACGGGGGGAAGGAAGGGAAGCTTGTATTTAGAAAGGGTATTTAGAGGTCTAATTAGAGGATGAATGAAGACCTGTGTATTGTAAAGGGACAATGAAGTGTACTGTATATACGTGGTGGGAAGGAAGGGTCGTTGTTGTTTGGAATGTGTTTTGTGGGAGACTTTCTATGTACATGAATTTTTGGGAAACCTTATGTACAGGAGAAGGAAGGTAGGGTACAGAATTGTTTGTTTGAAGTACAATTTGTGTGAGACTGAATTCTTTTAGGAGTGGATATCTTTAATATAGTTTTTGAGGGAAGTATTCTTGATGTTTTATTATGATATATGAAATTGGAGTACCTAAAATTTTGGGGAGAAATCAAAGTGCAGATTATGATGAAATGAAAAAAGACACAGGCGTTGCTTAATTTGAAACGAAGCTAAGGTTAACATCGAGAATGAAAATATTAATGCCAAGTATTTGTGTTATTTCTTTTTCAAGGTTGGAACCTAGTACGGTGAAAAGCGAAATTTCAACTTTTACCACATAATATGAAAGGCTTTAGAAATTACTTTAGACTCCTATTCAAAAATGCTTGACTGAAGGAGACTATTTGATAAAAAGACAGAACGTGGAAGTGTTGACAACAAGATTAAGGGGACAGTACACTTTTGATATACTGGACTAACTTGATTCCTCCAAAGTATGTCAGGAAACAGGACCAGATTATGAAAAATAATGGTGGCTTGTTGCTTCGAATAGTTGGGATTAATCAGTTCCTCCATATTTACCAACACAGTACTACCCCCTTAAGTGAAGACTGAGCTTACTTAATATAACTGTGAGAATTCCTGAAGATATGCATTCTGAAACGCAATGAAGCGGAGGAAGGACGGGAGGGAGGAAGGAAAACCTAAATTGAGAGAAGGAATGAGAACGTCTTGCAGTGGCATCTTTAATTTTTTTTTCTGTGGGGTGAGCTTTAATGCTGTCCTTGCATTTTTTTTCCCCCAGTGTGTGTGGAGACGTAATGAGATTCGTAGACTTTTTTGCGGAAGGCTGGAGTGGGCGCGTGTGCATGTGGATGATGGAGTGTTTGTAGAATTATAGTGCCCAGAAGAGAGAGAAAGGGAAGTAAGTGAAAAATTATGGAGGCAATGGGTATGACCGGAATGCAGGTCGATGGTGGAGTGAATGAGTATGTGTTTACTGAATGGTTAATTGAGATGCATCGTTGATTTGATATGATAATGAAAATATTGCGTAAAACAGTCGAAAATGCAGACAGAATGAAAGACATCATTTTGTATTTCCATTACTGCTTCTTTTAGTTAAAAATATATCTTTAATTTGATGTCGTGACAAAATTTGGCGTGTAAGGTTTCTTTTCACTTGTTAATACAAATTTTATTACAGAATTCGTTAAGTGCGGGGAATATGTCAAAACAATTTACAGTGCAGGTGTTATATAATTTATAATTTTATGATAGTAATAAACCTGATATCAGATTGAGGGGAGAATCATTTGTTGGTAATTGGAAGGTCTCGGATTCCTCCAAACTATACCAGAAAACAGATACTCCCAATGATACTAATTGGAGATCTGTTTTCTGGTACAGTTAAGAGGAATCAGTAGCCTTCTAATTTACCAACAAAAGAGTCTTCCCTTAAGCACAAGATTTCCTGTATACATGGAACAGTTAATATGACTCAAATATACCCCAAACATATGAATGTTATAGGGGAATATCACATAATCAGTACCGTACTCTTATTTATCATCCGTGTTGGCCTGCTCTATATTTTAGTGTTACAGGGGGATACTTTTGTTGGTAAACTGAAAGGTCTCTAATTCCTCCAAACTATGCCATTAAGCAAATCCCCTATTAGTACCAGTGATGGCGTGTGTTTTGTAGTATAGGTAGGAGGCATCAGTAGCCTTTCAATTTACCGACAATAGAGTATATATCCCCTTAAGTTCAGATCGTTCATATCGCCCTTATTGTTCTTTTTTTTTTCTTGTTGCGACACGACTGACAAAAGAGAGGAATGTGAACAATCCTTCCCCGTCACTCACTTTTCTCCTCACACACTTTTTTTTCTTTATTTTTTTTCTTTTTGCTTTTTAGTTTTCCACTTTGTTGCTGTCAATTTTTTACAGTCTCATTTTTTTCGCTTCTGTCTCCCACTTTTTCTACCGCTGACAGGTACACCAGATGCAGACAAAAATTGAAAAGTGGAAACATAAACGCAAGAGGAAATACTGTAATACATAGCCATATATAATTTTCTTGTTGTCCATTCCTTGCCCGTTCTTTTTAGCTTCCCATGCAGTATCATTGTTATTTGTATTCTTTGTGCTGTATACTGTATATCCTTTTGGGGGGTTTGTTTTGCATCCGCTCTTCGCTTCGTTTGAATTCTGATATAATTCTGATACTCATATAATAGAAGAATCATAGATTTCTAAAACTTCGACATCAAAGGTTGCTCAAATTGCAAAATCTGTATTAATATGCGTTTTACAAATTTAAACAAACCCAGATGAACTAATACTGGCGCTATCAATTCGGAAAACTGATTTGATTTCAAAATTCCTCTTTACTAACATTTTATAACTTTATCAGAGATGGGTGGAATAATTATAATATCCCTTTAATACGAAAATTTACCTTTACCTGTATACTGTATTAACAAACACAAAGTGAATGCTTATATTTCTTTAGTAACAATATTCCAGCATCATATTAACTTTCGTACACAGCGGATAACTTGTTTTTTATAACTAGTTTTATATTTTTTTATATCATGCGTCCTGGTGGGGTCAGATGTAATTGGAAACGACTGTACAGAGCATGTGTGATTTGACCTAAAGGGGAGATTCTCTTGTTGGTGAATTGGAAGGCTAATGATTCCTCCAAACTATGCCAGGAAACAGACGCCCTCAATGATACTAATAGGGGACCTGTTTCGTGGCATAGTTTGGAGGTTTGAGAGACCTTCCAATTCACCAACAAGAGAATCTCCCCTTAAACTTATGACACAGTAGCAAAGAATATCCAGAAATTTTTACTCTGGGGTTGATTCTATATTCTTCGATATTATTTCCTGGTTACAAACTCTGATTACATGGGAAAAAATAAAACTGGTTATAGAAAACATATTCGGTTGGTGTACAGAAAAAAAGTGAAAGGAAAGCAAAATAGTGAACGCAATACAAGAGGGAAAAAATATATTGTGGTAGCATCCGTCTCGGTGTTGTGTTTTCCCTCAGAGCTGGTGGTACTCCCTTACCCTGTAGTTCTTTCACCATTTTCTGTACCTTTTTTTTTTCCCTCCTTTCTTTCTTTCTTTCTCTTCCCTTTTATCTGATTCTCTGGTTTTTCTTCACTACAGATTTTACGTTGTCATGACTCGCGCTATACCACAAGTTTCTATATTATTTTTCTATCAGTTTTTTTTTTTTTGCCTCCTTTTCTTTGGCATTATTTTCTTTTACACACATGCCTCCTATACATGGTATTTCACAAACTTCATTTTTCCTTCATATCTTATCTCCTTCACCACTTTCTGCTGCCCAAGTCATCTGCCAACAGAAACGTACACAATACCAACGTCATTGTGCCTCTGACGGTATCATAGTTCATAGTATTGTAAAGTTTTTCATAAGTTTTTCATATGTTCAAAATTGCATAGGCTAACAACACAGTATCGACCGAAATGTAAAATTGTAGGAAAGGCCACCACTTATATATATTCGTATTGAAGAAACGAGCATCTGGTATTAGTGGAAATGTTGCCAATCATTAAGTTTTTAGTTTTATTTTTTATGTGGTCACTGATTTAGACTTCTCCAGGTTTGAGCTTGATAGGAAACATGTGGTATGCACAGTTGGATTTTTTTCTGCAAAGGGCAGGGCATAGGTGACAGCACAAGTTGTTAGTACGCATTTGGCTATCAGCATTGTATTATGAAATTCACAAATAAAGTACTTTACAGTGATCTACGTCAGGCCGATTCTTAGTTCATCATCTCTGGAATAATACACCTGTTTTTATTTTACGTGATTTGTTTATCTCCCACTACCATCAGTGTTGTGGAAGGGGAGAGGGAAAGGGAAAAGGTTTAGTGTGTAAGACCTTCATATTCCTGATTATACAAATTTAGGGATCTGTTTTCTAATACTTTGGAGGAACCAGTAGTCTTCCAATTGGCCGACAACTGATTATCTCATAATTATCTAGAATGGCATGACCAGTGCGATACAGTTACACCATAAAGTGGGTATTACATGTGACTTCCATTTGTGTTGTTGCAGTGTGTGTGTATGTGTGTGTGTATGTGTATGTGTGTGTGTGTGTGTGTGTGTGTGTGTGTGTGTGTGTGTGTGTGTGTGTGTGTGTGTGTGTGTGTGTGTGTGTGTGTGTGTGTGTGTGTGTGTGTGTGTGTGTGTGTGTGTGTGTGTGTGTGTGTGTGTGTGTGTCCTTATAAATGGGTATGCAGAAGTGGGAATGTTCGTATGCAAATCGAGTTTGGCAGTACCTACTTAAATTTAGTAGCAAAACAATGGGCTACGTATAGAGGTACAGTACGGTATGCGCCGATAAGCATGTGTGTGTGTGTTTGTGTGTGTGTGTGTGTGTGTGTGTGTGTGTTTGAGTGTGTGTGTGTGTTTGAGTGTGTGTGTGTGTTTGAGTGTGTGTGTGTGTGTGTGTGTGTGTGTGTGTGTGTGTGTGTGTGTGGATGTGTGTGTGTGTGTGTGTGTGTGTGTGTGTGTGTGTGTGTGTGTGTGTGTGTGTGTGTGTGTGTGTGTGTGTGTGTGTGTGTGTGTGTGTGTCTGTCTGTGGATGTGTGTCTGTGGATGTGTGTGTGTGTGTGTATAATACCATCACTACGAGCACAACCATCCCATAACGAAACATATCACTCATTCTAGTGTGTTTGTTTGTGTTTCAGACAAGCGACTGCTGGATGGTCACCTCTACAAACTCCCACCCACCAGTGAGGAGGAAGGTGAGTCATGATCATACCTTCCCTACTGACCCTCCCCATTTAAGATGAAACGGAACACCCAAAAACAGATCACAACTTTCCAAAGGTTTCAGTTATATACATGTACAGTCACGAGCACTAATAAGTATACAGGTGTGCTTCGAATACCTGGAGACAGTAAATAAATGCACAATAAGATCTCCATTGGAATTACTTCGTTGGTGAAATTGAACTGTTCGAAGCATCAACCAAACCTGTATACTTATTAGTGCTCGTGACTGTACATGACTACTTCACAACTGACCAAAATATTATAACTAAAAATATCGACTGTAAGACATATATAATTATACAGGTATTTAATGTACTGTATACTGCATTGCCCATTCCTCTTGTTTTATCTATTCCAACCCTTCCCTCTTCCGTCCCTCTCTTCTTCTCCATTTATTCATTTAATCATGAATGGTTTGGAAGCGGTTCATCATTTATTCATTTCTTAATCCACATGAATTCTCGCAATATGCACATCCTCCTCTCTTGTTATTCATGACCTTTTCAATTTTTAAAGATGACTTACAATTTTTTAATCACAAGCGCTGCAAAAGCTACTAAAAATTATAAAGGCATTAAAGTTATCGCATCCTCTGTCATTGAAATAAGCCGTCTAACATATTGTATTATCCGCAAATACTCCACTGATAATAAAAATATGATTAAAAATATTACTAACACATTATAATTCTTGCTCTCTTATCGATGTAGAAATGTCTGATAGTGAAGTGCTGTATACTTTATTGATAAAATATATCATTTATATTTTTCTTTATTTCACAAGCATATCCAAAGGGAGGTAAAATTATTGTCCTTGAATTTCTTGTTAAATTTATATCAGTCATCGGACAAGAAACTTCAATTACCGCGTTTCCTACCTCAGGACATCAATCAATCTTCTCCTTTCGTCGATAACTTTTACGTCCGATAATTCCCTGCGATGTTTTTGAGTCCGTGTCACACCTTCCGCTTACTACTGATGTCGCAGCGATTCCAACAGTCGATAAAATATCTTCTGGACAAGAGGGAAAGATTTTTGTGCTGGGAAAGTGATGCGGGAGGGAGTGTATGCAAGCAACTCTGTTTAACCCTGTTCCACACACACGTTAAACCCTCACACACACACACACACACACACACACACACACACACACACACACACACACACACACACACACACTTCATCTGTATCCTTCACTTTCTTCTCCTTCTCTTCCCCCATCTATACCCTTCCTTCCACCTGTCCCACTCATCATTCCATTCCATCCGTCCTCTCCTCACACTCCACCTATGCTCTCCACCTCCACTCACACTCCATTTACATATCATTACGCTCCATCTGCTCTCTTCACGCTCCATCTATATAATACCCTCGTTCCATCAGATTTCTTCACTCTCCATCTATTTTATCGTCTCTTTCCATCAGCTCTATTCACGCGTCATCTATTTTATCATCACTCTCCTTCTTCCGCCTCACTCACACATCCTTCCGTAACTATATTCTACCTTTACGCTTCATATCCCTCCATCCTCTCGTTCGCTCACTCCCACCCACCCACCCACCAACTCCACCCACCCACCAACTCCACCCACCCTCCTCTTCCACCACAACCACCAACAACTCCACTCACCAATTCCTCCTCCTCTTCACATTTCCTACCCTCACCCACCACTCTACCCACCACCTCCACCTCCCTTCTCTCCAAACATTTTCCCTCCACTCTACACTCCACCAGGCGTCCCCTTCTTCCTCACACTTGACTGAGTTATCGATGGTGTAGAGTTAAAATGCGAGTAACATATATTAGGGTGGAACATGCCAATCAAGTGATGCCTTTGATGTCAGAGTCGTGATGCTGTAGGGTCGACTAATATTAATACGTAAGTCTTCTTGGAACCCGTCTCCCCCTTCCTTCGTATATAATATTTGCTCTCCTTCCTTCCAGTCTGTGATGTGCCCGGTTCCTCTTTAGTATTTTTATATATTATTATCGATAATGGTGATAAAATGACTAATGGGGTGATATTCATTAATTAAAGGGGCAATACACTTTTGTTGGTATATTTGAGTGCCTTGATTCCTCCAAAGTATGACAGGAAACAGGACTAGATTGAACATAAAAAATAACGGTGTCCTGTTGTCTGGAATAGTTTGAAGGAATCACTTGCTCTAGATTTACCAACACTGTACATCCCCCTTAATTAAATCAGGAAAGCTAAAACAAGGTCAAAAAGTTGAATAAGTAGAGTGATGAGGAGTCAAGGTTAGGGGTGGGAGGAAAGTGGGTCATCCTTCCTCCTCCATTTATCCTCCTGCATCATTCAGTCATCAAATCCTCCATCCATACCATACCTCTACATATACTCTCCCCTTCCCCGCTTTCATAATTTAACTTTCATTCACCCTCCATTTGGCTCTGAAAACAACATATCATTTTTCCTTACCTTCTGCAGGAGAGTACGGGACACACATCGTGGGTGGCGGTGCGAGGTTCTTACAGGCGGGGTCTTCCTTGGCGTTGGAGTGTGTAGTGACCCATACCCGAGCCCCACCCACAGCTGTCCTCTGGTACCACGACAACCACGTCCTGGACTACGACGCTCCACGTGGCGGCATCTCACTTCAGGTGCGTCTTGTCAACTCAGGTCACCTCACAACTTCTGAATGTTGATAAAAAAAAAAAAAAAAAAAAAAAAAAAAAAAAAAAAGGACTATTGTTTGTGTCTCTCTTAACTTATTAACTTTTCGATATTATCAGGAATAAAATGCATTGATACCACCTGTCGGGAATAGATTTTGAACTTTAGCTTATATAGAATCTTTCACAGCCGCAAACTTGGTATCAGTGATGTGGAATAGATGAGTTGGTGAAATGCAATCAAATTAGTAACGGAATACACACAAACACACACCTCGTTACAAGCTTAAACTGGAGTATGTTCAGTCAACCTTATCGCTTACTTTGTGGGAGGGTCAGGGAGGATTGGAGGAAAAGGAATAAGGGAGGGGAAGAGATGGTGAGTGGTAGTATAAAGTATGTAAGGGGTGAAGGGTTAGAAATAGGGGAAAGGGGAGACAGAGTAAGGATAAATGTTTCCATGCTCGTTTAGCCTCCCTCAATGTTGTATCCAATTTTTCACAGGAAAGAGCAATAACCTGTGCCTGTTTGTGTGTCATTAAGGTACAGAATTTTGGAATGTAGAGAGAAATATAAAATTGCGATATTGCAATACATCTGAGTAGCAATTAATCCTTAATGATTTCCCCAATAGATATGCTAAGAATTAGATCTACTATACAGTAATAATAGGGTCGAGTGTATTCTGACATAGTTTGAAGGAGAAATCACTAACCCTCCAATTCACCAACAAGTGAGTTTCCCTATAAAGTGTAAGGTAACAAGAATTAGCGTCATTTGGTCTCAGGCAGGTAACAATTTAAAGTCATAAGATCTCAAGTAAAAGTATACTGTGTGTGTGTCCTCAGGTGGAGAAGTCAGGGCAGCAGACCAGTTCACGGCTGTTGGTGTCTTCGGTGAGGGAGTCAGACTCGGGAAACTACACCTGTGTCCCCGTCAATGCTCCTACCGCTTCTGTCGCTGTCCACGTCAATAACGGTAAGATAGTGTTTTGATTTCACAAGTGGGTTTTCTTCCCTTCAGGAGCGAGAAAAAAAAATATGGTCTCCTCCTCTTCCTTCCAGACTTAACCAATATTAAAACAAGAGGACGAATAAAACTATTCTTTCTTCCCTCCCGCTCACCTTCCCACTACATATGTTTGTATCCAGGAGTGTTAACAGTGTTGAGGTGCTTGTATTTTGTTTTCACTCACACCTGGCTCTTCCCACATCTATTTTTCATGTGTCTCTCACACAAGTTCTTTTCTTTTCAGGCTGAGATACAATTTTGGTGGGTGAATTTTTGTACCAGAAACCATTTTCATTTAAAGGGACAATAATATTATTCATAGTTACAGAGCCGTTGATTTTGTATATATGTTAAGAGTGCAGTAGTCATTTATCATTGGTATTCATAATATTTTTTTATGCACAGTAATACAGCCCGTACAGTCGCGGCACATAGTCCTTGAACAGACTTCCCCTTACATCCTGGTCAAGGACTATTTACGGCGACTGTACATCTCAAATAATCACACAATTCCGTACAAGTAACTATGAGCGAGTTACCCCAGCCGGGAATCAAACACAAGGCCATGAAATATGAGACAAGAATCAATACCCACTTGGCTATGACACATACCTATACCCGTTATGTTCTCAGACACCAAAATGCTGATAATCATCTCTTTCTCGATAGCAAAATTTCTCTTTCTAATTATATTTTCCATAATTGGTACAAAATATAGAGAGTGTATTGTATGTGAAGTAATTAGAGGATGTTTTAATTTCGCGTTCAAATTTGATGATTCCCTCTCTTTTGTACAAATAAATTTTTACCTGAGTATTATGCTGTTATTATTATTATTATTATTATTATTATTATTATTATTATTATTATTATTATTATTAATCATCAATATATTTACCATTATTATTATTATTATTATTATTATTATAATTATTAAAAATACTATAATTTCTTGCTACATATTATAAGTAAGTGGTGCTGTGCTAATGCGTTTGGTGAAATATTGAGTGAGTGTTGGTGTATAATTAAAGTGCTATGACATGTTAATTACCAACGCTACAGATGCAGTCATGATAAATAGACAACCTTAATTAATGACGCATATTAATGATGGGAGTTTCTTTTATTTGTTTAGCTTTAAATAAGATAATATTACAATTATAAATTATTAAGAAGAGGAAGAAGAGGAAAAGAAAATGAAGAAGAAAGTTCATCATCATCATCATCATTTCATTAATAAATAGAAATATCAAACTAAATATGCATGATATAAATCAATTCACCATGATGTTCATTTTCCAGCAAGCAAACTTTCTTTAAGGACCCTTTGATCGTGTATGGAAAATGGAGGCTTCTGATTCCTTCTGACTCTACCACGAAACACGGTCCTTCCATATACTGTAGGTAGTGTTTCGTGGCAATATATTTAAAGGCCTCATTTACCTCCAATTTTCTGACTACATCACAGGGTCCCTTAATGAAATACCATTTAGTCATCAGAACTAAATGAACAGAAAATGAAGATAAAAACACTGGATAGGTGTAATAGAATTTCATAGCGATACTACCACTAGTGTAAGTTTCATATATGAGTAACATGAAATAAAAATAATAAACTTAAAACTAAATATAATTTCAACTAAAGTGAGCAGCAGCAGCGGAAATTTATAACCGGGCGAGTGAGGGGCAGAATTATATCGCTGGCAGAGTGAGCCATAGAAAATAAATTGGTCTCATCATGTTTGTGCCGTCTTGGCGGTGTGGTGTGAAGGAGTGGCTGCTCGGGAACACACTTTACCAGCGACAACACTAAACGCCAGGGTATCTGTTGTCATTTACGGAGACGGGCCTGGTGTGGCGAGGGAGGAAGGGAGGGAGAAAGGAGGATGGGGAGAGAGATGAGGAAGAGGAAGGGGAGGAAAAGGAGAGAGAGAGAGAAGAGGAGACGGAAGGGACTGTGAATGTAGGAGATGGAAAGAGCGACGTAACGAGAAAGAGGAAGAATTATTATTAAATTAATTTATTACGCCAAAGGCGTCAAACAAAGGTACATCATTTACAGGTACAAGTACAATACATTATTATGGCACTTTTGCATTTCCCTCATCAGATCTCACATTATAATAATTCATGAAAAGAGGAAGGAGAGAGAATGAAGAAATGAGAGAAAGAAGAAGGATAAAGAATAGAGGAGCAAAAGGAGAAAGAGGAAGGATAGAGAATAGAGGAGCAGGAGGAGGAGAAAGAGAAAGGAGAGGCGGCAATGGAGGAGCAGATAGAGGAGAAAGAGAAAGGAGAGAGAATGGAGAAGCAGGAGGAGAAAGAGAAAGGAGAGAGAATGGAGAAGCAGGAGGAGAAAGAGGTAGGATAGAGAATAGAGGAACAGAAGGAGGAGAAAGAGAAAGGAGAGAGAATGGAGAAATGAGAGGAGGAGAAAGAGGAAGGAGAGAATAGGTAGAATAAGGCGTAATAAGGATGGGAGAGAGAGAAAAGAAAGGGTAATAATGTCTTTAGTTGAGATGACCGTGTGAGTGAAGTGTTAGTTAAGATGACTTTGGGGACAGAGGAAATGGTGAAGGGTGTGAAGAAATGGAAGATGAAAAACAGGAGAAGAGAGAGAAGAAAGAATAATAAGGGTAGCAAGAGGGTGAATGAAATGTAGGTTAAGATGAAGTGAGGGTAGGATAACAAAGATGATGGAGGTGGAAGAGATGGAAGACCAGTAACATACAACCCTGTTGCTGCCTTGTGCTTTTATATACAAAGAATTACAAAAGGTATTCAAACAGTAATAGATCTGATGGTCCCTGCGAGGCTGTTTGCTATTATTATGCTAATTAGTC